>QYTT01091926.1:33298-48537 GCA_006980735.1 Dasypogon diadema | reverse complement strand
GTGGTTAGTTTCATTGACTACTGGACACGGTTGCTTCGAACATCATCTCAAAAGGATGGGGATCCTGGAGGATGATACGTGCAACCTGTGTCTAGAGGATACGGAGACGGCAGGCGCACATTCTGTGCGAATGTCCGGCCTTAACGAGCAGGAGGTTGGCTGTTACCGGCAGCCCTATGGTTGACGTGGGACAGCTAACCTACAAGCAAATGCTCGAAATGACAAGGGGCGTCAAGGTCAGGGACCTGCCAAGGAATCTCCCGGCGGGTACTGGCTGAGACGGCTCTTGGCAAAGGGACGAAAAGGGACCCATATGACGAGGTCTGTTTCGAGATCCCTCGAATATCTTTAACTTAACTTAAGGTCATGATGAACCAGGGGTGAGTTTTTTTTTATCTCCTTCTCTCGCTCGCTTTCTCTCTCTCGCCATACAGGGCGGCCGAGCGATGGGTGGGCCTCCCCTTTGATTGGTTGAGGTCTCCGTGAGTTTTCTCTCTTTTCAGGACATTCTAGGGCATCCTGAGCAGACATCCGGGCCACCAGGATGCATGGGTGTTTGGGGCATGGCCCAGATGGGGGAGTAACACCACCTGGCTCCCCCCATCGTGCGCAGGTAGGGACGCGGGCCCTTACACCACCAGGTCTGCCTCTTTCCCCCTTTTATTTTCACTTTTATTTTTATTTTCATTTTAATTTTTCTTTTCCTTCGAGGTTTACTCCTTTTTCCCTTTTCCTCCCTTTCCCAATCCTCTTCTTTTCTCCCGAAAAATAAGCGGCATGAATTTTTCAGTTGTTGAGGGATACGGAGGAGGCGGCGTTTAGTGTTTACCCACCCCACTACTCTCCGCGAGGCCTAGCCGCCCCAGCATGCCGCCCGCCCTGATGCCTTCTCCGTCGTGCCTCTGGGCTAGCTCAGCCTAGAGCATGAGGCTCATTTGAGTACTCGCTCCGGTTCACGGCCATGAGCTAGTCTAGAGCACATTCCATCTTCGGCTGTTTCGGCAGTCAGCCTTCAGGCTGCCTTCCGACAGCTTTTCAAACCCTCAACCACAACAGACTTTTAAAGAAAAGCGAATTGAATTACTAAACCATAGATAAAGAGCTTTTAGCATTTATATGGTCTGTTCAACACTTCCTCCTATACCTTTTCGGAAAAATACCTTCATAACTGTAAGGACCCCCATTCACGCATGATGCGATGGAAACTCAAACTTGAGGAGTTTGATTTCGAAATCATCTATAAAAAGGGTCTACCAATACAAACGCTGATTGTTTAAGCCGAATATGTAGGGTAACTCTGAGATCTGATTCAAAGAAGATAAGGGACAAGCGAACGAATCATTCCGAGACGAGTGATGCGGTGATATTACCAAATGAAGCGTCGTCATCCGCAATATCCTATGAGAACTTTATTCACAACCTCAACAACAACGTTATAGTAAATCGTAATATTCAAGACCTCGATGGCAAGCTTAGTGTTGACGGGAAACAAAACGTCGGAATTTTTATTAATAAAGAAATTATGTTGGATGATGCCACCAAATCCTTAATAGAAGAGGTAAAGCACATCGATTTACTGCAAACAAAAAATCGTCAAATACATGACATGATTCCCTTTGAACTCAAAGGTAAATTCATAATTTATTTGACAGTTAATTCTAAGGAAACGATAGCGGAATATCGAGACTTCTATGATCATTCCTGAAATCGCGTAAAATTTCAAGCATTTTTCTACCAAATCCTTCGAAATTACCCATGTATAAGCATCCAAAATTTGAGTATATTCGAGCGATGCTACGATATATCTTTCAAGACTCCGATATCAAGATAACGTTTTGTCACAATAACTTTAACACTAATATGCGGAGTGAACAGATCTCCAAAATACTTCAGGAATACCATCATAATCCAACCGGCGGTCACGATAAGGGTAACCGGCGGTCAAATAAGGTAACTAGGTATACGCGCGAACCAATGGTTATTACAACTACAGCGAAAGAACCCTTTGAGAAAATTTTTATTGACATCATGGGACCGTTCCCTGTCACAGATAATGGTAATAAATATCTGTTAACATTTATAGATGATTTGACTAAATACTCTGACGCAATACCGATCCCTAATCAAGAAGCTAACACGGTAGCTGAGAAACTAGTTACAGAAATTATTTTTTGGTTTGGAACCCCTCAGGAAATTCTTACCGATCAAGGGCAGAACTTCGTAGGGAAAATTTTCAAGGAAACTTGTAAGATTCCAAAAATAAATAAATTACAAGCAAGTGCTTACCGACCACAGTCTAATGGCTCTTGTGAACGCAGTCACAGAAGTTTTGTGGAGTACCTCCGATGATTTATCAACCGATCTCAGACCGACTGGGATACTTGGATTAAATACGCAGTGTTTGTCAACAATACAATGCCCAACACTTCCACTGGATATACTCCATTCGAACTTTTATTTGGTCGAAAGGTCAACCTTCCCTCTTCATTCTCTCGCCCATCAGATACAGTTCATAATTATGACATCTACACAAATGAATTAAAGTCCAGACTACAACATGTTAATCAAATCGCTAGGGAAAATATTCTAAAGAATAAACAGCTGTCTAAGCTGCAATATGACAAAAGTATAAACCCTTCAGCCTTTACGGAAGGTGATAAGGTATTATTAAAGGACGACAGTTCCCCTAAAGGCAGATGTAAGAAATTGTCTTCTGTCTGGCTAGGCCCTTACATTGTTCTATCTTCTAATGGTGTTAATACTAAAATATTAGTTAAAAATAAACCTCAAGTCGTTCATAACAATCGACTTATACCATATCTTTCTACTAGTTCAAATAATACCAGGCATAATCTTTCAGGCTTTAAACGACAACCATGTTTATCTTGGGTTCATTAATATGCGCTATTTTTCTCCTCACATCGTGTACAGCGATAGATGATGGTAGCGAGTTATTTAACGTAACTAGATTAGAAAACGTTACGGGATTCTATTACGAGCATGTCGGACAAGCTACGATCTATAGCGACAAATGGAAACTTCTTATACATACAGACTTACAAGACGTCAAAATTCAGTACAAACAAATATGTAATCTGGCCTCTAAAATAACAGAAATATGTGGCGAACTCTCGAAAAGGGATATTCAGTTAAAGGAATGTCCCCTTTTTCTGCCTCAACTGAGGCAGACTTTAATAGGTATTAAGGCCCAAAACAAATTAATTAGTAATATCCTACACTCAGAGAAATAAAATAGTATTATTAATAATCCACCATAGTTAATCTAAAAATTGTAAAAACAAACTGTATAATTGTTGTGTCAAATATAAAATGGTACTGCTTATTATTGTTTTTTATTTTAATCATGATATAGTTGTAGTTACTGTTGTAAAGTCCCCTTATCACATTACTTACCTCATGCTTTCCTATATTTTCCTAATCATCATATTTTGTCGCCTATTCCTACAATTCCTTAATCATCATAATTACAAAGTAACCCTATGCGCACTTAAGTTGCTTGACCGCACACAATTACCTTATCACAGCATTTCCTAATATCCTATTTCACTTATTATTCTTCAAATTGAATACCTTGCACCCACAATGCTGCAAATTAATTACTCCTCAAGTTACGCAGGTATCGAAGCTAACAAGTGAGTGCAGTTAATCGCTGCAAGTTAGTCGGGAGTCAGTCATCAGTCGTTGAGGTTAATTAAATGCGCTGACGTCTGCCGCGATCGCTAAGAAGTATCGATAGTAATAAAGTAAATCGATAGTAAGACACGGTCGTTTTATTTAACAAATCCCCAAATAACACCATCATTACATTACTTTACAAAATATTGTTAAATTGACTTTGTTGGCATTTTAGAATTTCTGCGGCTTTTTTACTATGGTCATAATCCAACTAACCCTTTTCCACGATTGGTTTTAACATGAAATAATAGATTTAAACATGTTGAAGTTCAACTTTACTGTTATTATAACTTTAAAATGGACATAGTTGTATTTAAAATATCCATGGTAAAATATACCCCGAAATAATTAAATTTATTCCGGGCATGGTTAATTGTGTTCCAGACGTGTTTGGCTTGTTGTGTGTGTTTATTATGGATGGAACTGTGCTTGCAGTTAAAAGTGTGTTCATATTGTGGATTACAGTTAGGTTTCAGAAGTATAATAGCGTAATTTCGTCATTTTAAAGGAAGTATTCAAGTAGTGCGGATTAATTTTTTGTGGTCATATTTACAAAAGTGATTTGAAGTGCATTTTGAAAATCACTTCATTGGCGCTAGGAACGAGTTGAAGGAATTAAGAGAACCCATATACTCCATCAAGGCGAAGATGCAAATATCAGCCACATGCGAACTTAAGGGCACAGATTTCACTTCATTCCACGTGCTCCTCATTTCGGCGGAATTTGGGAGGCGGCTATCAAATCCGCCAAGTACTTTTTAAAAACGCATCATTAACATACGAAGAACTGGTGTGATATACCTGAGTCACCCATTTCATACTACACGTAAAAAACACGGAATCACCCAAGCTAGAAAGCTAGCACACGGAAACGCAAAAATTGCAGTGTCAATGACTCAATTCATTCAAGTTCATAAAAGTAAACAAGAGAAATCATGAATGGTCAGTGAATGTATTTACGTTGGCCAAAATGCAAACGCAGCATCTATGCCTGGCCGTCCACTTGTGAGCGGCACGGGATGGATCGGATTATACATGGACGATAATGAGTCCAATAATCAGCCAACCAGGTATGAAACTGCTGACTCAGGCATAGGTAGGTAAATTTGTATTAATTCGTATTAATAGCGATTTATATAAATATGCGGAGTTTTATTGCAATAAAGCAGAGTATTATTTGGAACTTCGTATTATCCATTCGGGAGTTAAAGCTGTTTAGCTGCTCCCTTATACACTCTTGGAGTTAAAGCTAAATAGCTGCTCCACTTTTCTTCCCACTCGGTGTCAAAGCCTTAGTGGCTGCACCCGGTAATAAGTATTCAAACAGATCAATACAAGAGCACCGGTTTTTTTGGGGAAGAACTTTTCACATGGCAACCGTGACAAATTGAGTCACCACAAGAGGATAAATTTCTGGGACTCAACAGCACAGCGAAGAGCAGCTCGATAACTAAGAAAAAGTTACAAAGGACTGATGACTTTTTGATAAGATGGGGACAACAAATTCTAAGAAAAATGAGAACAACGGGGAAATTGTAAATAACATAACAGTAACGGATACAATTGCGGTAGAGAATAAGGAGATTGTTATAATGCTTTGCATATTGGTTGCGGTCAAAATCATTGAACTAATATATACAGCGTACAGGCACCACAGAAGGGGACTAAGAAAGAGATATCTTAGCACGTTAGCACAATTAAATGTTGCATAAAGAACAAGGAAGACGTATAATAGCTGCGTTCCATTGGGCTGTGTAAAGTACTCATGAGTACTTTTCGAATGGAACGCAAGTTTGCTTTGTTAGGAGCAAAATATATCTACTCGCCAGAAAGAGCTTGAGTAGTTGCGAGTAGATAGAAGTACTTGGGAGTACTTTACACACCCCAATGGAACGCAGCTAATATCACATGCAGAAAGAGATTACATAAATGGATGAGTTAATTACCATTAAAGCGGAACTTCAGCCAATATTAGGAAACTTACAGAAGAGTATAAACCGTCCATATACAGAAAAAACTACCATGGAGAAAATAGCATTGGTTAATGAGTACACAGTCAAAGCAAAAATTCTTGCGAATACAACAGCGGACGCGGAAACAATTCTGAAAATTAAAACCATATATGTACCTGGAAATCACTACGTTAGCAGAAAATATCTTAAAGTTCATTACGTCTCAACGCTCACAGAAAATGGCATTCGATATAAGAACAGCTACATCCCTCCTTCATACGTATGATGGCAGAGAGGATGAAACAGAAGCTTTCACTGAAGCAATGGAGCTACTACTACTCACACCACAGAACAAAAAAGCATAATGATTAGATTCATCAAAACAAGAATAACACTAAAAGCAAAATACGCAATTAGAGAAGAAGTGAACTCAGTAGCCTTAATTAAGGAGAAATTACACCCAGAAAAATTTATTTGTTAGAAACAACTATTTTTGGTGGTTGAGTGCCAATTTTACGAAAATAACTATTTTCGGGAAAAAGGATAGTTATAATTGTTAAAATTAACCATAAATAGTTGAAGTAATTTAAGGTAAATAACCAATAATATTAGTTAACTTTAACATAGAAAAATGATTGATTCTAACTATAGGAAAAATGGCTGAAAATAACTAGTACAGATCACAATTCACAATTTCAGATGTTGAATTTAACCTCTGAAATTGTTAGAATTAACTATGCATAGTTTGAAAACTACTATGATGCTACTATGTTGACGTGAAAGTTGCCACAAAGAAAGTATTTGCAAAACTTTAATTGAAAAGTGTATGTGAGTGCATATTATCTTCGTTTTCCTGACATATATAACAGTTTTTAAGTAAATTTTACATGGCATTGACAAACAGTGTATAGTTCGATAAAGATTAGAGTACCTATGTGCACTGTTTTTATTCTAACATCGTTCTCAAGTTAATGAAGTTTTACGCTTTTTCTTTGAAGAGTGATGTAATAATAATAATGCATTTTAATTATGTGTTCCGAAAGTGACAATATAGACAATCTTGCCGAGTCATTTAATTTCCAAGGGCAGAACATTGTGAATCTTGAATCGCAACAGGAAGAACTGTTATCTTTTTTGTCATTTGCGAGAAGTTCTCAAGGTAGTGAAGTGCCCCTTGCGCAGCTTGAAGGTCTTGGACCCTCCAATCAGTCTGAATGTGAAAAACAAATTTTAAGCCTGAGTCCGGAGCAACAACAGATTATTATTGGGTCATCTATATGAAAGGTTTCAAGGTATATCTTCTATTCTTTCATTAAATTTATAAAACTAATTTTTACATGAAGAATTAGGAATTGATTTCGAGTGCCTTAAGTTTATTGACGTAGCAGATATTATAAAAATTGTCGGCAACTCAAAGGCGGCCTACGGCACATTTATTAAATTAAAAGGTCATATTAGAAAATGGAGAAAAGAACAAGTTAATTGCAATACTTTTTGTTTTACTAGTTGTTCACATTTTTATCTTCAAGGGTTTACATGAACCAATTGGAGATGGCACAGCGGATGCACATACCTTGTCAGTAAATACTAAAGTGACATCTTGGATTTCTAAGTCTGATTACACCAGTGCTGGATCACCAGTAGGGTCAAAAATTGTAATTTAAACTTCCAAATAATAAGGGATTTTTTTTTGTATTATTAAGTTTATAGATAATTGAGGAAGTATTGAAGTGCTACACAGGACAGAACATTAAAGATTTTTACAAATTAAATGGGAAACTTAATGACACAAATAGAAATAATCTTATAAACCTAATAACAGAGTATATTTTCGGAAAAGGTCTTACACTAACACTAAGTGAAATAAATGAGTTGTCAGACCAAATAGTAAACATTTTTCCATCGGAAAGTAAGGTAAATATTACATATGAAAATGCTGTCTTAAAATTTTCTAAGAAATTTGGGTATTTTCATTGTTTCAAACCTGCAGTGATGGAGGGTTAGATATACTTTTGTAAAAATAATTATTTCATAGTTGCAAATTTCATAACCAACTAATCATTTATAAAAGAACTACAAATAGTTAAGTTATATTCCACAAAGGAAATTTGTGTGGGTAATTTGAAACCGTGAAAAAACCCTTTTTTAATTTTGCCTGATATAGCATAAGCTTGAATATGTCAATTATATTAATGTGATATACATATTTATGTGTGCTATATGTTTGTAAAGATGTAAAATGATGTAGAATTCTTTACGGTTTGAAATATTTGTGAAAAGATGATTTTGATCAGAAATTTTTTTAACCACTTTTTATTTGATCTTCACTTAGGCGATATATTATACACCACGTGAAAAAACTTGTCCTCCAAGAGGAAAATTATTTGACCGCTACAACAACAAATTAAAATTATTGAGGAAAAAAGAGTTATTTCCCGAATCTGCGAAAAGAAAGGAGCGAACGGCAACTAAAGCTCCTAATCAAGGCTTGAAAATAAATGATAATACAGAGGATAATGGTATTAAAGTACATAATTTAACAAGTATAATAAATGTATTACATATATTTTTAGACGCTTTGATTGAATCTGGCAAAAAATTTTAAAATATAATCAGAATGATTGGAGTGGCTGTCTAAAAAAGTGGGAGGAATTATACCAATATAGAAAAAGAAACCTTGAATCGCGTAAAGATTTAGATCTAAATTTGATATTTCAGGATTGGCCTATTTTAAAACACTCTCTGGGGCACACTCTGGTAATCCTACCTCGCACAGTTAAAATCATGCCAGCAGGGTAACAGGAAGCTGTCTGATTTCGCCACACATGTTGAAAATTTGTCCAGACAACTGACAGGAGCATTTATTTCGGAAAATATAGCAATTGGAGGAGCAGCAGAGAAACTGGCTGAAAAACTCTTCATTCAACACTTCAATAACAACGTAGCAAATCAAGAAACCTCACTTATACTAAAAGCAAGCAACCTCACAACGCTGCCCGAAAGGCAAAGGCAATTTCGGTGGACAGGCCTTAATCCAACAACATCCTGCATTATAATAGCAGATCATCAAGATGATTTAAAACTAACCAAAACCACTTCAGGGTAGGATACCATAACAATTACGACAGAAACAACGATCGTTGGCCAAGAAAACAACAACAGCAAAGAAACAATACAAACCAACGGCCCAACAGAAATAGCTATAACAATGGCTACAGTAATTCCTATAGGCAATATGGAAGGAGTATTCAAAATAGAAGTGCGTTTCTATGATTCGGGGGAATACCAATCCCCCCGAGCGAGAAGAAGAAGCAAATCGGTTGGGGGAAGTAGTGGGTTTGTGCCAAGAATTTACAAACTAAATCTATCCATAACGAATTTTGTAAAAGCGTATGTTGATATGTGTGGATCAATATGCAATTTCATTGTCGACACTAGGGCCGATATTTCAATTTTCAAGAGAGGCAAGATAAGCAATGACCAACGATACACTCCAAAGAGTACGTGCATTATATAGGGCACTACGGATACAGCGACACAATCAATAGGGGCGACATACACAAATCTAGTATTTAATGACGGTCGAGCATTTATTCCAAATTGTAGATGACGATTTATCCAGTGAAGCCGAGGCTATTATATGCTTAGATTTCTTAATAAAATTCAAGGCTACGATTGATTATGACACTTGGACGCTCACAATAAACACGTCCAGTGAATCAATAGAAATCCCAATCTTGAGTCGCCCTACAGCAAACTCTATTGTGATACCACCGCGATGCGAAGTCATACGAAAAATGAATATCACAGCACAAACAAATACAGAAGACATAGTTATTGAAGGGAAAGAGATCGCATCAGGCATTTTTGTTGCAGGAACAATCACATCACGGAAAAACCCACTTGTGAGAATACTTAATATGTTGTAGTCGCCGTGTTGGATCTATCACTTCCTGTCAGGCCACTCGGTATACCAACCTATGAAACCCTTGAAGCTAGAAGCAGTTAGCGAGGGCACGAACCCGGGTTGAAAGTCACTGACCACTGTTTGAGAAGAGGCACTGCCACAACAAGCACTTAAGGTGGGGGCTTCCCGTCCGGCGGCACTTACTCACACCACGACAGGATCCGTGGGGTTAATAGGAATGATGGCGTGATTGCAATTAAACAATCACAAATTTAGAGGCGCACAATACCGGAGAACTCTCATGCTTGTGTTGGTGCGTGACAATGTGAAGAGGGATTTGAAATCGTAGGGTACCGGGGGGCGGCCATTTTTCGATGTGCCTTATTGCAGGAATGTTGTGCGGAGAAAGTGTCAAGAAAATTGTGAAAAGTGGCAAATCCGTAAGAGTAAAGATACAGAAAAATAGCGGTGCGAAAATAAATTGTAGTAACTTCCATCAACCGGAGAGTGTGCTCGAAAGGCAATAACGCTGACTAACCTCGAATTCACGGGATGTGACAAAGTCCCAGAGCGCCCAAGGCGTCCTTCTTAGCCGCCCACGCTGAACCTCGAATTTCGAGCAGTGTTAGGAGCAAATTGTGGCAGACGATTCTTACCCCGTGGCTACTGGGAAGTAAGCGTACACGAGCCGTATAACATTTTATATAAATAACCGAGTGTGCTCTCAGTCTTTTATCACCCTGCTTAAATATATGAGGGAAAGGAACATAACCTTCTCCTCGATTGTTGTGAAAAAAGAGAGGAATGCCTTAAAGAAGATTTCAGTGAAATCTGGACAGGTTTCTGGATCTCCTGCTTCGTAATGACTTAATGTTTTAGTGTACAAATTTTCCCGATTCATCCAGGATTTACTTGGCAACGTCCTTACATCATTCGCGTACTTTAATCTATAAAATTTTGATCGTACAAACAACGTTACTGGAAACACCTATATGTGTTGCTTGGAAGGTGTCCTAAAGTTTTTGCCTCTGCCGGAGGTTGGGTGAATGGTCGCTTAGGCCGCAACGAAGGAGGAAGGAGCGTACGCACACGATTGTTCCCTAATCTGAAAGACAACCTCATAAACCTTATTATCTACTAACTAGTTTTGATTGCTTGCTTGAAGTTGCCATATAATACTTAGGTAACCTGGATAAAACTGACTTTTACCTCGATCTTGCTTAAGAGTTAAATGATATCCTTAACAAAATAAAGTTCGCTTTAGATTTAATTCACTAGACTTTTTGATCAGAGCTTAGGTGGAAATGGTTTTCTCGGAAATTTGCTTTTCTGAATAGGAATTTACAAGTTCAAGCGTTAAAATAGTTTGAATTTATCTGGCTGCCCTTTTGCTGCTCGCTTTTGTTTGGGGTTGCAATAGTTGATTATTTTTGTTCAACTCTTCACTCAAATGTTGAACATGTTGAACAGTTTTTGAACATGTTTGTTTTTCTGCTATTGATTCACATGTTACCACTAATGAGTTACTAAGGCTTTTGAATGCCTTGAATTCCTGCCAGTAGGGCTCCATGTTGTAGTATGCAATCAAATTCCACTCATTTGAGAAAATGCTAACTTCTCCAAGGCTTTCAAAGTATATCCCTGGTTCGGAGATGAAGGGAGTTATTTCAATAGAAGAACCCTTTGCTGCGGATATGGTAAGGCGTGTTAACAATAGAGTTAACATTGCTGAACCTAATGATAGTCTATTCCTTCTCTCTCGGGTTTTATGTCTTGCTAGTGGTGGTGCCTGAAGTTGTTGCTTCATGTGTACTGCAATCAGGTTGCCCTTCAGGATTTCTGCTACGCTTTAGGGGTTCCCTGTTGGGAATGGTAGCTGGCTTTTGGGAATTCGAAACACCATCTGGTCTCTCATTGTCCGGTGTAAGGATTGTTCCTTCAATTAGGTCACCTTCACTCTGAACCGGAAGTGGAGCAAGTTTGTGTATGGCTCGTCCCACCACCCCATTAGCTGTACGAACGTTAGCTACACAAATAAAATAAATTCTCGTCACCTTTGTATAACTTTGTATACGCCCCAGCGGCCACCTTAATGGTGGCCATTGTACTTGGTTTCACGTTTTGGCATTGCTGTGCTGTAGGTGATTTAAGCATTCGTTAGACCAGCGTCGCCAAAACTCTTCCTTAATGTGTGCTGAGAGATTGTTGGTTGATGGCGTCGCCTTTGGATCGACTGAGCTCGTTAACGGTTCCTATATCGGGAAATGTCCAGGTGTGAGAGCAGTAATGTCGTGAGGATCTGTCGGCAACGAAGTAATCGGTCTGGAGTTTAATATGGCTTCCACTTCAATCACTGCCATCTCCAATTCCTCGTATGTCAGAGAAGCTGCCCCTAGGATACGCTGCAACAAATGCTTTGCTGATTTAACCGCAGCCTCCTATAAACCGCCAAAGTGTGGAGCTCTTGGCGGGATGAAATGGAAATCTGTTCCCTTCATCGGGCATGTGGTTTGAATCTTATTCTGGGCTTCCCTGGATGAGATGCCTTCTCGTAGTTCATGAAGCTCTTTACTCGCGCCAACAAAGTTAGTTGCGTTATCGCAATAGATATTTTTACAATGGCCTCTCCTAGCCGTGAAACGTTTAAGAGCTCCAAGGAATCCTTGCGTGGATAAGTCGCTAACTAACTCCAGGTGTATGGCCTTGGTGGCAAAACAGAACAATACGGCAATATAAGACTTTTGAGGGCGTTTGCCCCTGATTTTAAAGTGGGTTCATATGGGGCCGCTAAAGTCCACTCCGGAATTGAGGAAGGGTCTGGCAGGTTGCACTCTGTCCGCCGGCAAATTACCAATGATTTGTGAAAGTAATTTTGGCTTAGCTCTCGCGCATCGCACGCAGTTTTGGACTACGGAACGAGCGAGTGTTTTACCCTTGATTGGCCAGAACTTCTGCCGGCTTACCGCTAGTATTGTTTGTGGCCCTGCATGATAATTTTCCTTATGGATATCATTAAGCAGGAGCTTCGTGAAAGAATGCGAGTACGGTAGCAGCATTGGATGCTTGGCATCAAATGAAATATTCGCCGCTTCTAGCCGTCTACCCACTCTTAAGATACTCCGTTCGTCTAGAAACGGTGCTAATGAATTTAGAGGGCTACCCTTATTAAGCGACTTGTGTCGCCTGATATGATCGATATCCCATTTACATTCTTCTTCCTGCATGGCTCTGATTATGATTAGTTCAGCTTCATTTAGTTCATGAGTATTGAGTGACATGTTGTTAGCTTATGATCTTTCGTGGGTTGACTTAATATTTTTAGTGAATCTAAGAATGTAGGCTACAATCCGTTCGAGCCTTCTGAAGGAATTCTTGTGATCTATTGAATTTAAAATGTCGGCATTGCTTCTTGTAGTGACGGGTAATGCTGTGCGGGAGAGTAATGTGGCGGTAGCTTTAGTTCTGTGTAAAACCTATCAACTGCACTTCCTTTGCAAATGCACTCTAACACAGTTGCAAGATTCAACTGGGCCGAGGGCAAGAAAAAATTAGTGAGATGGCCAGTAATACACAAACCCTCGTCACAAAGTTTTTAGTTTTTATTCAATAAAGTTAAATAAGAAGAAATCGTGTTTGTTTTGCACGGCCTAAAAATCAAATAAAGTGTTGCTAAAAGCTGGCATTAATTGTGTAAGCTGGTATCAGTCGTGTAATAAGTGGTCCACGATTAACGTATTATCAAACTGGTGGAAACCAACCGCCACAGACTGTTTTGAAAATTCTGAACGGCATACAGCAGATAACATGGCGCATGAAATTAAGAGAGTTTTACAAGAATATGAACTTTTAGATAAAATATGTATGGCAATTACTGATAATGTAGCTAATATAATAGCAGCTATAAAACTTTGTCATTTTCGGCATTTACCATGTTTTGCGCATACAGTTAACCTGATTGTTCAGTCTTCACTGAGGGAGATAAGAAAACCCCTTAGTAAAGTAAAATGAATTGTTGAACATTTTAAAAGAGGTCCTCATGCTTGTAACAAATTACTTGAAGTGCAAAGTCAAATGGGTCTACCGCAGAAAAAAATGAAGCAAGATGTACCAACACGATGGAATTTTACTTTAGATATGCTGTTGCGGTTTAAAGAAATCCGGGAACCACTTCTTTCAGTCATTGGGCATCTAAGTGTAAATTCGGAACTTCCTATTACAGAAGATTGGAAAGTAATTGAAAATAACATCGATATTCTGAAAATATTTAAGGAAGTGACGGAAGAAATAAGTGGTGAGCAAACGGTGTCTATTTCAAAAATAATTATTTAATAGATGCCATGAAAGCTTTTATAAACAAGCATTTAGAGACTCATCGCACCGATCCCAACATTCCAGAAGAAGTTGAATGAAACAAGAAATGGACTCCCGATTTAAGGTGTATGAGGAAAATACTGTATGTCTAGAAGCATCTTTGCGCGACCCACGTTTTAAACGACATGTATTTACTAGGGAAACTTTATATCAAGAAGCGTATAATTCCGTGACAAGTCTGGCTTTGAAAGTAACAATGGACACATTTCAAAATGTAGCCATAACCGAAGAACCAAGAAGGCCCAGCACATCAAAATCACTTTTGTGGAAGAATTTTGATGGGAAAATTTTGTCAACAAATGTTGTACAAAATCAAATATCTTCCGCCTATAATTGAAACCGATAGATACATCTAAGACGTGTACATAAATAGGACATCAGATCCACTCATTTGGTGGAAAAGTTGTAAAGATAGGCTATACATATCGGAAACTGTTCGCGATGAACATAAGCTCTCGTCCATATCGATATCAACCATAAACAAGTCAAATTGTTTGTGCTTGCGGTATGCTGTCTACTACTTGCGGCGAGCATTTGGCGGGTTCAACTCGAGTGTAACCCTTCATGGAAACCCAGTACTGGTCAGCCTAAACGTAAACTTTCTTGACAATTTGACTTCCACTATACCATAATGCGCGAACCCTAAGGTCGGCACGTTGTTGGTAGGGTACATTTAGAAATTATATTTATGGTATATTTATGGTACGTAGAGTGCATGTCACGAAGCGGGTCCATTTCAACATCCAACGCATTTAGCGGTTCACACTGCGAAATTATGTACGAAAGAATTTACACTGAACAGATATCAATAACACTTCCTTTTCGAAAACAACAGGTTGAAATTTAGTAAATAATACTTTTCCATAAAAAGCGCGCCAATAAAAACTAATTTCAGTCTCTTACTAGAAGTCTATTGCAATGCAAGCTTTCATCTTCACTTTGTTACAACAGCTAGTGACGTCACGTTGAGGTGAACTATACCAACTACATATGCTTATTTAGTTTTTGTAACATATTGAGTCTACGGTCCAATCGACTTACATTGTATATAGAAAAACACAAGTTCGAGTTTTATTTTTTTATTTAGGGTAAATAATCGCTACAAATGTTATGGTCACGTTATGGTTACGCATGACCACACGGTTAGAAATTTTGGTGTAATTGGTAAACACTTTTTATATAATTCAGTTTATTATTTTCTTTCATACTATTTTTGGAATAAAAATTATATTTATAAGAGATATAAACCAATTTTATAAAAATTATGGAGGATCTGTACTACAAAATTATATAAACCATCAAATGATAATAAT
>QYTT01091925.1:7800-22675 GCA_006980735.1 Dasypogon diadema | reverse complement strand
ACCTTTGCTTCGTCTTGATCTCGATTTGACGTCAGACCGAGATCAACATCAAGACAGATTGGAATCGGCCCTTAGTGTGGTGAAGAAATTTTCATATGTATTGCGTATTTCATAAGTATCTGCATTACGTAACTCACGACTCGGCGTTAACAATCAACCACAACATAATTAGGATGAATTCCCTTTATTTAAAAGTTGCTTATGCCTGAAATAGTTATTTTTACTTTTTCACTTTTTTTGGATGCAACAGTTGATGAATTATCGGCACCAGTAATGTGAATACTGAAATATTTTTGCCTAGTTATGAGATATTCTATGATTTATATAAAATAAGCAAGCCCGAGAGATGCAATATTTCACCACTAAACGTAAAAATAAAACTTTTGTGGAGTATAACATTGCGCCAGAAAACATAAAAGTAATGGAAATACGACTATTTCAAAGATAATTTAAAAAGAAATCATTCAAAAGAATGGAATGTAGAAATCAATAGTAGGACTCTTGCTTACCTTGGTGCTTCCTCGGTGGAAACCTGAGCTGACATTTTGTGGTTATTACAATAAGTTGTACAAGGTGGAACAACGCATATTTTATGATCCAGAAAATAATCGAAATTAGAAACGAAGTTGTACTAGTAACTAACGAATGCCCTTATAAACCTGAACACAGAAGAATTCAAAATTCCGAAGGATGTTGTGAAAATTTCAAAACCGTTTGAGTCTGATATTAACATGCTTTTTGGTGAGAAGTGCGTTGGTACTTCGCGCATTATTCCTTTGGTTAATGGAATTCAGAAAAAATGACTGAACTGGGTTCAATACTCTAAATCGCCGAGGGAAGAAATTTAAATAGCCGATAAAGCGAAAATTGCTGTAGAAAGACTTTTCTTGCTCCGAAACGAAAAGCAACGAAAAATCCACCTTTAACTAAAACTCAGGGAGAACAGCACCGGATTTGTTGTTAATCTTTTTGGGTTATACGCCCCAAATAAATACCCCTGCAAGTGATGCAATTATAATTGTTCATCAAACCTAGAAAAAATTCCCCTATAAACCAAACGGAATGTGAATTTTTATACTGGGAAAGCTCAAATAGATAGTTCAAAGAATTAGCATTTATTTATTTATTCCTGCTTCTTCAGTCTTCGAGAAAAGTTTGTTTTAAACCAATCCAAATGCAATAGCTTTTATAGCTGTCTTAACATGTATAAAAGCTAATTACCTTACAAGATGTATTTATTTCTAATTTTGTATTTTAGAGGAGCTTATAAAAACCGATTCAGTGTATATAACAGTGTTGAAGGCTCAAAATGTTGTTAGTCCATTTACAGGATTTAGAGGACATAGAAATCCATTGTTTTCAAAAGTTACTCTTATAATCGTTTATTTTAAATTGTTTTTTATGTGAAATAGATCCAAGAACTAACGGGATTTATGTTTTACATTGATTTGGATAGCATTAATACATTATTTCTTTGATTTTTTAAAAAATTTATGAAACAAAAAAGATGTTTAAAGTCTTTTAACTCAATTCACTGGAAGGTAACAAGTGCATGAACATTGTAAGAAAATGCATATACATGAATCGGACAGAAGAGCACCAACTTACGTCACAACATCATAAAAATTTCGGAAAGTATATGTGAGGAGATCCTACCTTATACCTACGTACCTCGTATTTACTGTGTATCTCTCACTGTTTTTAAGAAAATCTACCTCGAAACCGTACCATTTCTAGGCCCATTTCTATGAGCAATAAAAAAGGATTCTAAATATCGGGAAAAAATGTATATTAATTTTTTGAAAAATTTTCAGATTTGTGTGAGAAATTGGTAAATAATTCCAAAATTTCGCTGGAAAAAATGCGTAGCTCCTAAACAAAGAAGGCTAGAGGAGTGAATGCGGACTCTTTGGAAAGCAGAGGGTGTACCCTACAAATTGACACAACAATTATACGCAACAAATGTTTACTGGAAATTATATGGCCCAAAACGTAAAAACGGAACAAAAATATTCCAAGTCCCCTTATCTCGAAAACCATTAGGATTGCCCCCCCCATGCCATACAATTTTTTGTTTGTCTAGTCGAGACCTATCACTGGACGTCCGCTTGGTCAACTTAACTGGGACACCCTGTATATATGAGCCATTGATTTTGAAAGTGGGGTAAGTCCATTTTTGCAACCAAAGGAAAAATTTATTTTAAACAGCTTACAATACCTTTACACTTCGATTTTTTCTAAAATTGAAAAATGCGACTTTCAAAATAAATGGTTCATACATATATCAATATTAAACAGATAGTCTACCGTAAAAGGTAGAAAAATTTTAAATTCCTTCTTTTCCAAACTTGGTAATTGGACAGCGCGATTCCTTAAGAACCTGCGTTTAAAATTATAGGCAAAAATTCATCGAATTGGAGGAGTTAGATGTAAAGGGCGGGCGAGTTGTGAACGCCTAATTTATCCAAATATAAACACAATGTATTTCTAAGTAACATACTTATGTGCAGGGTGATTCGTTAGCCCCTTTATAAATTTGAGAATGGAACATAGATGTAATTTCATAAGGAAAATACTATATAAACTAAATAATTTTCTATTATTGATAAGATATAGCGGTTTTAAAATTTAAGAAAAACTAAAAATGTGCTAATCATAATTTTTTAACAATAAATTAATTAATTCTCTCTTGGAAATAAATTTCGGTTGTGATGTTAAAAGTTAAAACATAGCTACTAATGTTTTAACATGACAATCGAAAAATAAAAATTGTTTATTTGTATCATGTGTTATATACATATCTCATTTATCCCAATGAAACAAACCACATGGTTACTAAAAATATTTATTCAATGCGCGGTTCTGGTTTTGTGCCAGGTGTCCCAACAACTACTGGGATCTTTCGATGTACAATGTTAGCTTATGACGTTTATTCTCTGTTGACCTTGCAAATGTTATAACGTACTTGTTACAATTGTTTCAAATACACATGCGAGCCATAGTCGTTATCATAATTGTTGATTGTTGTGATTTTCTTCTTTATATGGTGCACTCACTCCAAATTCATTTGAAATCCAGTTTTTGTAAAGTGTGTATAATTTGGAAGAATAAAATTGGCACGGCAGAGTATGAAGTTTGGATGGAAGAACATAAAGGAAATTGCTTAGCTTATAATCAGAAAGGCGGCTGAAAAATGAAGGTATGTGCGAAATGTATAAGAGATCTTACGAACTGTACGAGACTGACTATGATGACTACATCGGTGACGGAGGTACGAACACGTTCAAGGCTCTATTTGAGGAACAACAAACAAACAGAACAACAGAAATAAAAGGAATGTGTAAATTGTGTGTATAAAAGTATGAGATTAAAATTTCGAAATCATAAGAAAGTCTCTAGGAGATTCGGAAAAAGGAGACGGTTAATTGATGGAGAAACTAATAAAAGATCCCTGCATTATGGTTTGGCTATTCGAAGGCATCCAAATAAAATTGAAGACATGAAAGCAATCTGGGCATACTCAATTGTAAAATCTCCACCAACGGACCTTGTTGCCTATATTACAACCTGCATTTTCAATGAAAATTTTGTCCGTATGTTTAATAATAGATGTTATGTCAGTCAAAACCGGTTCTATAGCGGTAGCATTCGCCGAGAAGCGAGACGCTGAACACTGCTAATCTTTTGAGCTCCGCTATACCCGAATGTCTAACAAAGTTAAAAAAAATAGTCTAACAGGAACTTTTTGAAGCAGCAGAGAGTGTGTTTTATGGGCCTAGAATAGCTGATTAACCACGTAAGTAACCCTAGTGAATAATAATATACTAAAAATCCTACTGCAAAACATTTCTCGTGTTTTCCTCATTTTCCATGTTTTTTTTACGGTTTTAGTGACTAAAAACCTATCGGTGATATCACTTTGAAATGTTAAATATTTACAGAGATTGTACTTCTTCATAGAATAGGCTGAAACAAATACGATATCTGCAATAGTTTTTTTCAACTGCAAAATAGTTACAGAACGATATTTTTAGAAAACCACCCTTTCGTGAATTTCTTTATTTATTTATTTTAGTTCATTCAAGAAAGGGTTCTATTAATTAAAAATTTTTTTGAATACTTTGTTCAAACGATTTCTACAACCAATATAACTTCCGTAATGGAAGTTATATTGGTCGGTATTATGTTTAAGTTTTCCTTACAGGTTCGATTCCTGCGAATTTATCAGATTATCAGTGGTTAAGGCGGTTGTGCAAAATTGTACTTGCGAAGACACTGAGATGTTGCACAGTAAAAATTTCATACCAAAAATTGTGGCTTACTTTGCAACATTTGTCAGGTTAAAATTTCCCACTTTTCTCTTCCATAGCTTAGGCAATACCTTAGAAAACAACACTCCGACTCAAGATTATATTAAGTTACCTCTGAAAATGGAATGCTGTCATCTAATGTGGGTTGCGCATCTCCTACAAATTTCATTATGAATACTGAAGGTTCTTGGCCTGAGTTTTTTGTGAGATAGCAACCAGTCAGAATCTACACTCGACCAGTATTAAATAAAGGCTTAGTTTAGATTGAACGATTTAAGGATGTTTAAAAAGTATTGCCCGCGGAGAAAAATGATATTATTAATGTTTTCAAGAAATCAAAACAAAGCGTTTTTGGTTAGAGAAATTTATTTATTTTTAACTCAAATGAGGAAATCCCCCAACGAGAAGAACAATGAAATGGCAATAAACGTATCCGAGCGGGATTTTCCACAAGTCCTGACAAAATTAGCCGCATGTAGTTTCGCTTTTAATATTTATTTCGATAAAATCACAAAAATAAAACGTAAACAGAATGTTAATACATACTGCGAAGAAGAGAATTGAGTTGCTAACCTCATCTGGGTTCAAAAGCTCCTCCATTCGTTAAAGCGTAACGTAAACAACAATTGGCTGCTGGAGCGGTGGCTTAAGCTGATTTTGATTTATGAACTCCAGTACAGTACCAGCTGAGATTCTATCGGAGATCAGTTAAGCTGGCCTGAGTACACGTTTGTAAATTTTCCAGAAGCTTACTGTCTGTCTGTTTACTCAGATTTCTTATCAAAGATTCTCATGTGTATGGCAGCGATTGCATGCGTTCGTTCAGCAGTTAAAACGTCTTAACTAAATTATCGCCTGACGTATATATATATAGCCGGCAAAATAGTCGGATTTCAGTATGCGAAGTGAGTACGGTCAAGATTTATAGCAGTGATTTGAGATCTCAGTCCAGTAGCTAAAAGTGAAGCAGTGCGGTATCATCTTCCTTGCTTTGAGAGTGAAATTTGGAAATGAGATTTTACACCTAGCGGCAGAGGATTGTGCATAATTAAATTCTTAATTTAAAGTTTTTCTAAGCCGTTACGAAAATTTCTTCCTTGGGATAAAATTAGTTATGAGAACACATCAATTAGATCCTGTTTATTACACGTTGAGAAGAATCCAGATTTATTATTTATTTAGTAATTTGTGCAAGAGAAAAACTATAAATTTTCAAGTGTTAAATTCAGAGTTTGATACCTGAACTGTGACCAAGTTTCCATTAGTATCTACAAGCGGTGAGTGCTGTTTATTTATTTTTTACTTTTGGCAATTACATTTAATCAAGAAACTGGTATAATGTGCCCAGTCATATCTGATTTATAATTGATCTAATCTGACTCTGATTTTGAAAAAGAGATGTCACACTTTATAGATAATGGAAAAAGATTATCCTCGATATCTTAAATTAACCGTGGAAAATTTTCCATTGCTTTTATTAAGACGAAACAATATTTGCTCATGGAACTTTTTAAAAATGTTGTTCCTTTAGATATCTATCATCCCTATCATGAGAGACAAAGATTGACAAGTCATATGCCTACCGAAGTCCACATTTTCGAATAAAATTAACTAGGGGATAGGTGGATTTTTTTTTTAATTAGTATTATATGAACATTACTTCTTGAATATTTCAGTAATAATAGTAATAAATAATGGTTTATTAAAACTTGGTATCATTAACAAAATTATTGTGAACCTACTCTACCATCTAGATTTTTAGACTATGACCTAAAGGTCTAGCCTGGTAATTAAAAGCAAATTTATATTGCATAAATGTATGTGTGTACACAGAAAAATAGAAAAATTCATGGATAGGAATCCTGTATCACAATCTATTATTTTTATTTTATTTTTTTTGATTGATTAGTTTGGCGTAATATATTCGAGACAAATCAGAGAGTAGACGCGAGCCCTCTAAACATTACAATACAGTCTGAAACAAGCTCAATATGTACAACGTTAACAGCCATGCATACAAAAATGCATATACAGGGTGTTTGGTATTAAAACGGCAATACTTTGGCAAATGGTAGGGCATTATAAATCTTGGCACCACGATGTTTTGATATTCTTAAGTTTATGGGACCAGCGTGGCCTGCCCAAGCCTTCATTTTGAAATGTCTCGGTTTCATTTACTCTGGGTTGCGGCAACTCTGCTATGATTTGACTTTGTTGAGTACTTCTGTGTCAAATGCTCTTCACGCATCCAAATATATGAGTTTTTACTGCATGCATCATTCAATTTATTATCTAAAACCGATTCATTCTCATGTCAGCTGTGCTCCGCCATACGCCAAAAGTCTTTAATAATTAAAGGCAAGTACTCACTTTTGGGTAATATGATTGGATGCTTCACGTTAGAACGGAGGATGAATTCATCAGTCTTCCTCCAATCCGACTGATTCCATCTTATATTGGAGACAATTTAAATACCTAGTTAGCTATTTATTGGTACAAGTTTCCTCGCTTTCAATTGCGCAATTTCACTAGAATATGATTTTTCCTGCAACAAATTAAAGACCTTGTTTCTTGCATTTTTATACTCTTCTGTAGTTACGCGTTCTGCCTTAATTATTTGTTTTTTTTTCTGCAGGTCGCTATAAATCTAAGGCAGTCGGTTGTAACGCCTAACAATCTGTCATATGAGGAAAATTTCCTGGTGCCAATTTTCTTCAGGTTTTTTTCAGCTAGTTAGGGTCGCACCAATAAGTTTCGCAATTTAATATAATATATTTTCTTGTGATATTTCCCGCGAGACGAGGTCCCCAGGATTTTTCTTTGATGAAATATAATTCTATGAGAATTTTTCTCCAGCTTCTTGTATTTCTCCTACTCTATTGGCAACAAATATTTATAATTTACTAGGATGTCCACTTATCCATGCTAATACAATTTTCGAATCTGTCGAAAATAATTAAGGTTCATATCTTGTTTTACTTTTTGGACAAGACGACGTAATAGAACCCCACCAAACACTCCCAAAGGTGGTAATGGAATTGGCTTAATGGGTGCTATCTTTATCTTTGCTAGCCTAAGTTACGTTTGAATGATGGTTATTTCATCAATTATCCTTACATAAACAGATGCATCACAAAATGCATGTATGTGGCAGAATTTTTGCGAATAATGTATATTAACCCAACGAGGGATTTTAATTTCTTACAGATAGATGATTTCTTCCTTGAATTTTTCCCCACACAGGGGCTATGAGTCCGCATTGTTGAGCTGCTGCGAGCTGAGACTCCCATTTTTGACAATGACAACGATCACCTGCTTAAGAGATAATTTCATCAGATTTCAAGCTTTGGATTCCACCGAGGGAGGGTTGGGAGCCTGACTATGTAATTCCCCCTCTGACGCATCTAATTTTCTATGCAAATGGATCAAAACCAGAGGAGAATGTTGAGGCGGGCATCCTCTGTGAGGACCGAGAGGTAGGCATGGCATTTCATCTTGAGGAGTACACCATGGTTTTTCAGGTGGAGGTCAAAGTTATACTGGAGGCGAGAAGATATCTTCGGGTTTTGAAACTTGAGGAGTTGAACATTGTGATCTTCACAGACAACCTGAAGGCTATCAAAGCTCTGATGAAACCTTTTGCAATATCTAAGCTATTAACGAACTACAAACGTGTTCTGAACGACCTGTCCCTGAATCTGATCTGGATATGCTATGGGTGCCAGGCCACAGTGGGATTTACGGCAACGAAAAGTGGATGAGTTAGCACGGGAGGAGGCTACCTCTGACTCCCCACCCTCTTCAATGGTGATGTCAACTAAATATCTACTTGGACGTATTATAGACTGTGCGAATAGCCAACATCACCAAGTATGGAACGTGACCCCATTTTCCAGAATGACCAAGAAACTTTGGGGCCCACCAAATGCCAGGTCAATGTCTAAGCTTCTCCGATTAAACAAGCCGGCATTAAAATTGTAGGTTTCAGTTCTGACGGGACTTAGTTTCCTAAAAGCACACTAGCATAGGATCGGCTGCTCTAACGATGCTGATTGCAGGGGTTGCGGGGAGGAAACAGAGACTGTGTACACACTTTCTGTGCCATTGTCCGTCACTCTCGGCGAAAAGATTTAGACACCTGGGACAATGATGAGCTGCATCAGTCACGCGTATCCTGGCTTTAACTTAGTCGGCCGGGCGGCTGAGTTACCATACTTAATATTGTCGGTGGAAGGTCAAGGGACCTTCGGGGTCTCACACTCTCTCAAAAAAAAAAAGTGTCACAGCCTGATTAATAAGGAAGGAAGAATGGATGAGAAAAACCTCTAAAGCTGTTAAATCATGTCTTCTGATAGAGGTTCTTACTGATTTTTCTACTGGGCTTTTCTTCCCTCACTTATGCTGCCACTCAGCCCTTCTACTGCACTTTTGTTAGACCAATTCTAGTAAGTTTGGTCACATCTTTACATGTTGGTCATGCATTTACGTGACTTTCTTTGGGATGGATGTTTTTTTCTGTCTCCATATCTTGATAGGCTTAACTTGAAGTCTCTAAATATGTATATTCGAAATTATGTGAAAAAATACAAAACTTTTTTCACTTTTGACATACTGCACGGTAGGTTCAATTCTGCCGCTTCTGAATCTTTAGGCACTATATTTACAACTCGATTTATTTTCGTCGTAAAAATTTTGGGATACTAGATTGCTTCTATTATTTTTCTATTATCATGATTTCCCCACCTTGCGTAAATGTTTTATTTTAACGTTTAATATTACTAATGTCAATAGCAATATTTATTTTTTCTTTTTAAATTTATATCTCTTAAAATTAATGTTCTGATTAGTTAAAACTTGAACATTTTCATTTTATTTTCTTTACGAATTATTTACTGTGTGAGGTAATATGTATATACTCGTGGCTACAAAAATACAAGACAAGATTTTGTGATATTTTTTTGCAATATTGATCTAATTGAAATAATACCAATATTACCAATATTTCTTATCTTTCTTTATTAAATGAGTAAATGATTCCCATTTAATTGGTACAGATAACAATTATACAGTAGAAGTGCGCTAGAATAACTTGTTTAAAGTAGTTTCCATGAAAATTACCTTAATTCAGCAGTTTTGTTTGAAGTCATTGTTTTTGCTATTTTTTTTTTCTGAAATTGTATTTTTATAGAAAATCTCTTGAATTTTGCATGGCAACAAAAAAATGAGAAATTATCTTACTCTTTATTCGAATTCATGCAGAACGAACGAATACTTTTTGCGCTGTATTTTTCATAAAAGTCTCTTGTTAATATCTGTAATTATTTGCCTAAGATCTCAATTTTTCTTTTGACCTCATATGAAAAGTAATATTTGTCATGCTCAGTGTGACCACTTTGGATGCAAATGGATGATTTTAGCCAATTTTGGATACTGGGATACTCCGCTTGCAATTTGGTTACGTTAAAAGTACTTTTTTTGCTACTCTGGAAATCTTCTGAAATATTGAAACAGTATTAAATAGATTAATATATTTCTACTTATAGTTTACTTATTTTCATGATAATTTTCCTTACAATTTTGAGATTTTTTATAAATATAATATGAAAAGTTTACATATGTGTAGAAACCGCTGTGAGTTCTCTTTTAATCTAGATAAACCCAGAAGAAAATTTTTTTGAAACTTGAAATATTTCGACAATTTTTAAACACAGCGGGAAATGTAGAAATCTATAGAAACTAAAGTGAACCATATATGACCCAGCGAGCTTATGTAGATTAATTTAATGACTTTGCCACATAGTATCGCAGGCGATGAACGCCTATTTCTTTCACCAAGTGATAATAAAGTTAAAAAGAGAAGCAGATTAACTTATGATCTGATAAATAATGCAATATGTTAAAGAAAATAATAAAAATTGTAATGTAATTGTAATGTAATGTAATTTCGACTCGACAGACCACGTTGATAAGTAAATTCTGTCTAAATTAATTATGTTCGTGTTAATAAATCGTGCAATGCTTTGCTACTCTAGTGCAAGATACTTTTCTTATAATAGCTACATACATAAATTGTTTTTGTTTTTTTCATTCCTGATTAAATAAATACAACTTTGTGTAAGAAAATGTGCTAATTAGTTTAATTTGTTTCAGTTCAATGCCATACATGTTTTAGTTCACTTTCATCATATTTAGCTACCCTTAAATTTAATGTGCCACGGTATAATTATAGATAATGCTACGCTAAAATCGAACGCTCGAAAATTTTCAACTGGTCACACTGGTCATGCTTCAGAAATTCTGATACGCCTTTTTCTTTTCCACTTAATTCATTTTTTCAATGTTAACATTTAGTAAGCTCTTACGCTGTTTCGAATTTTAACATAACTTTTTGCCTATACTTTAATGTACTTTTGACCAAATGCTTATTAATTGCTAAAATTGAGAATGTAGAAATATAATAATAATTATTTGTATTACGGATGGTGTCAACAATAGTAGTTGTCTTAACGAATTAAAATTAAAATTTACAAAATATAATTCGAGACCCTTCTTCAGTAAAATTATTAATTCTTTGGCGTTCCTTAAAATCAAGAACGTTTAGCTTGTCTAGTGATGTTTTGCAAATTCAAGCTTTGATTCGATAAAAACAATTTTATTTTGGTTTTTGTTGGATTGTGAAATAGTTAACCTGATTTCAATGTAAGTTTTCACTAAATTGGAAGCTCAAGAAGTATTAACTGGTGAGACAAATGTAAATTCAAGTGCCTTGCTTTTTATAAGGATGACGATCGCAGTGATTTTGAAATAAGTGTGTGTGAAAAGCGTGTGCTCCTAGCAGAGGCATATGGCACCACAAAACAACGTGCACTTTTTGCGAATGTAACTTTTTAATTGTTTTAATTTTTTTGCTGTTCACGCAATTTGTTACAAGTAAAATATCGGTAGTTTATGAACTGAGTTGTTTTTTGTGGTATAGGCTAATTTTCAGAAAAATAAAATCCCCAGAAAATTACAAAAAGTAGTAGGCAAGTACATGTTAATTGGTTTTAGCGGTTTAAAAAAATAATTTGCGATCTTTAGGTCTTAAGTATAGATAGTGTTGGCTATCATACTATCTATCTAAGTAAGAATTAAATTCAAATTTGTTTAGTTTTAATGATTTCGGCTTACTTAATTATTTGTGGAGTCATGTGGATCCTTTGAGACAGTTCGTGTATAATAGTTAAATGCAAGTGCTCCTCCGAACGAGCCGAGATGCAAGGCGCTAATTCTAATAGGAGAAACTCTAATGGGATGTACATATTCATATACACAGGTTAAGAAGAAACCAAGATGTGTTCGGTCAGTTTTGTACATCCAGATTGCGAAGAGCTTCGAAGCGATTTCAAAATTTTTAGCTCTTAAACATTCTTGTACTACTCCCCCCTGCGAAAATACAAAGAAATAAAAATTTTCCTCTGAGTCGGAACGAAATACTTTTTCAGTGAAAAGAGTTCGTTACAAGAAGAACTTTATCAACAAGCAAAATTCTGATCGCTCTTTTGTGATGATCTTTTACTCACTTAGAATTTTGGGTATCTTTTCATGCTAGTTCTTAACTGTAGATATATGAGTAGTGTAGAATCAAGTTTTAGAAAAAGTCTATTTAGGTGAGGTTTCAGGTTTTTAAAGTAAACACACATTTTTACGCCTTAAAAAACTTATTCGTTATTGTTTTTTCTGAAATTTAAGTATACCAGATGATTGAAAATTTCAATATCAAACGAAATTTTACTAGTTAATTTCCTTGGAAATTAATGAAAATTCATGAAAGTTCAAAAACCTGAAAATTTGCCTAGATGAACATTTTCAACTTTTAAATCTAAGTCACTAAGGTATACCTTTCGTATTGCTTCCGCAGTCCCTGCTCTTCCCTATCCCTTTATCCACCTACCTTGATCTAACTACCATCATTATTCATATTATCATGCAACTTAAGCAATGTGTGTGTGTGTGTGAAAAGGTTTCGATGAATGACTGGTATTGGTATTCATAGAAATGTCTCGGCGAGTAGTCTTCGAATCCGGGTCATCCGTATGCACTCTTAGCACGAGAACCAACTTTTTCAGGACCAAAAGAGACGAAAGTGATGTTATTTAGAAAATGCAAGTTTTCCAAGTCAAGAACTTTAACACTGTCATTTCTTCCCTCCAGGGAGATGAAGGTCCTTATCTGGAATAGGAAGGCCGGAAAAGATACTAACCTCAAAAGGTAAGGTCCTACAGTTAGAGGCTCGAAAACATAGTTATTTTTCATTTCCAAAACGAGTAAAGCCTTTTTAAGGACCAGAAAGGACGAAGAAGGTGCGAATCCAGAAACGTAGTTTTTTGAGTCAGGAGTTCCAAAATGCAGACATTTTTCATCCCCAGGTCGAGGAAGGTCCTTTTCAGGACGAAAAAGAACTGAGAAGATACTGTGTTCAGAACACGGTACTTTCTTAGGTGAGGAGTTCGGAAAGACAGTCTTCAAGGGGGAGGAAGATCCGTTTTATGAGTTCGGAATTGTGGTTATTTTTCAGAACGAGAAAAATGTATGAAAAGAAGGAATGGAGAAGGTGTCATTTTAAATCTGTAGTCCTTCATTTGATGAATTGAACAGAGCTTTTATACATTTTCTGAAAATTTCTGTTTGCTTCCTCTTTTTACTCGTCCCTATATCTCAAGCTTTGATTTGGGTTATCTTCACTTTTTAGGTACCTTTCTCTGCCAACAGGGTAACGTTCTTCTCAGATAACTTCCATGCAATAATGCCTTTCTCAATTCTCTTGGATAGTCTTTTTACAACACAATTACTACACTCAAATATTTTGTTTGAAAAAAAACATACTTGAGTAGTTTTTTTCATTGCATTTGTTCCTCATTTTTAATCGTTACTAAAACTTCATAACTCTTGATTGAAATTTTAATGCTATGCACAGTTTTATAATTCAGTTGAATTAATTGACTTTAAGGTTGAAAAAGAAGTTACTATTATTTGCGAACGCATCCTAGTTTTGGTTCATTAGTCCATTGGTTTGGCAATAGCTGTCACTGCCATGGCATACCTGAAAGCTTTGGAGTTTCAAAATTACCTCAATCAATTAAAATCTTTTTAGGAAGTGACCTAACAATTCTTCTGAAATTGTGCAAAATTTTTACTGCACTATTAGGATGCCAAAAGTCGTTGGATACATAACTGGCACATTTATCAAATTTCATAATTTCACATAACGTGAAGATCACTTCCTTTACTAAAATGGAAGAAATTTTATTTATTCTAAGTTGGTATGTGGAGTAGTTTTTTTCTTTTTATTACCTTGGTGCTAAATAACTAGGTAAAGTTCATGTTACGAGGGTATTAGGAAGTGTTCTTCGTTCTAAAATTGGATGATTCAGAATACAAATTCAGTGAGTGCATCCTAACTCCACCACGTAGTAATAATAATAATAGCCGCCGAGCGACTGAACTGATACGCACGTTTAAAGATTTTCTCCCCTATGGGGGTTCGAATCCTGTATAGTGCGCGTGGGTATATCTGGAGTTTGTATTTCCGAAGCCACTGGGATGTTGCCTTTCTGAGTTTAGACAATATCTTAAAACAACGGCAGAGTTGGTTAAAATACTATTGGGTCAGGGGCGCTAAAGCGAAGTTTCCCTGTTTCAACCATCTAAGAGTGTTTTGTATTCATGCTTTGTTGCTTAAGAGTACTCGTATAATAATAATAAACAAATAAAAATCATAACTTGTAAGAAACCGTAATCAAATAAAATAA
This sequence comes from Dasypogon diadema, assembly GCA_006980735.1. Taxonomy (NCBI): domain Eukaryota; kingdom Metazoa; phylum Arthropoda; class Insecta; order Diptera; family Asilidae; genus Dasypogon; species Dasypogon diadema. The sequence goes on along the minus strand of QYTT01091925.1, from coordinate 8,574 downwards.
TTTACGATGTTAAGCGCACCTGAAAGTTCGGGCGAAAACAAAAACAAAAACAAAGATAAGGACGAAGGTCTCTTGAAAACTTTTTTATAAGTAGTTAAATATCTAGCACTTGAGGAGCATAAATCATAATTTGAGCCTCTGTTATGATGACAAGTAATTATATTTCGCTTGGAAATAGAAATAGAAAAGGCATTATCGTGTCAAAGATATTTTCAACTTTGCTGTTAAAATTTGATATGCATAATATAAAATTTATGTATGGACTGGTATGTACATCCATTGCGCACGAAAAATTTTCTGCTTTAAAGAATTTTCGTTTTATAAGAAGAAAAAATATTTTTTTTTATATAAGTGGAGGCTTCATGTGGCAACCCTACGGACAACTCATCCGATTTTGCCCATTTTCGAACCTTTGAAGTTTAATTAGGTGTACCAAATTTCAAGTCTCTAATTCAAGTTATCTCGTGAACAGACAGACGGACAAAAGGAACTTTTAGCTGGAGTGTCTCATCTCATTTCACCTTTCATCATATATGTAGATAGAATTCGCGGTGTCATATTTCTTAATAGATAGGCAAATTGTGAAATTTTCTACCTTTTTCCTTCTTATTTAGACAACTTGGCAAACAAAAAGCCAAATATTCAAGGTCAACGAAAATTTTTCATTGCAATGTTCTTATTATTTATGTTCGTTGGTCTCATCGACCTGCCGAAGAGCAGTAAGTAAGAATTCAGGTCTGAAATCGCATCTGTTCTGGAAAAGAAACGCAAGTG
>QYTT01091919.1:30780-44765 GCA_006980735.1 Dasypogon diadema | reverse complement strand
CAACATACCAAGTTACATCCAAATCCATTAATAATTAAAAAAGTTAGAGCAAAAAGAGTGTTTTAGGAAATTTACATTCAAGCGACTCTAGCGCCGCCGTGGTACATTTAAGTACTACACGCCCCGAACAAATATTACTCTACTCAACATCCCCTTTCCAACGATATCACTCTTTGCATACTGCAAGGCGCGAAAATTCTTCCCATAGTGTTGTTGTTGTAATTCACATATCACTTCTACTTAATTTTTACCTGTGTTAAACACAACATATAAACATGAAACCTATATTCTGCAAATCGTCTCGCCTTTACCTTTACAATGATGTAGGTTTGTAGCGGTTCTTCGCTACGTATTAATTTTGATTTTTAATTATTACGAATTTTTAAATATGGCATTTTGCATTTATCGGGATTTAAGATTGTTTATTAAAAGAAAATAAATTCTTCAATTTTTAACTTTTTTAAAAAAAAAAAACTAGAGTCTGTCTAGTCTAGAGTATGTCTAGTTTTTAGAGACATACACTTTGAACTCTTAACATAAAAATGCATCTAGATACCTGTTTATGTAAAAATATTTGAATGTCAAATAAATTTGTTTGAGTTTGGGTCTGGATTCCAATTCCGGTAGAGTAATAAGTAGTGCTAGTTAATATTTTTAAAAACCGGAAATTAGTGATTGTTAATAATTTTAAATAAATAAAAAATAAATATAATTAACATAAATAATTACAATTTTGTTTTAAAATAAATCTAAAAAGAAAAATTGATGAAGAATAAAAATCATGTCTCCTAAGAAAAATAAAAATAGAAGGAAGATTAAAAATGTTAATAAATAAAAAACAAATAAAATTTAATCAACAAAAGATAAAAGTTTAGTTTGTATGGGTTTTTCTTTTTAACCCCTAAACTTTTACAGGTTACATGTTTATAAGTTGAATTTAACACGGGTAAAAAGGTACCACAAATTTTTACCAGGCCTATTAATATATGATGATTAGGAAGAATTAGCTTTGGAAGATTTTCATTAAAACTGAAGGCCCTTTTGACCATCAAAAATTTGTGACATGCTATGATGAGTTTAAAACACGTTTATAGGTTCTGTACGAGGAATATATTGTGGGCATATGCGATAAGTTATACAGCAACCCACGCACCTTTTGCAAATTTGTTAACATTAAGAGAAAAGCCGGTGGCTATTCGTGTTCTCTGATTTTCGAAGGTCATTCTAGCAATGATGCGTATGCTATTTGTAATATGTAACATTTTTCGAAAGTGGTTTTTGGGCTCCGGAATTTGAGCCTGATATTAATAACTTTTCGCACATTAGTAGTGAACAATGTGCAGCTAGTGTGTCTGCGTTTATCTTCCATGAAATCAGTGACCACATCAACGAAATGGCCTTTGATTACATCCGAGTTTTGATAGGTTGTTAAATCTCTTAGCCATCCTTTTTATTAAACAATGGAAAGCCTCCTTCATTATACCTATTCATAAGAGAGGCAATAGGAATGAAATCTCGAATTATAGACAATTATAGCTAAGCTTTCGTTCCTTCCCCATTTGTTTGAATCTATAATTCATTCCCAGATATCTTCACAATGTAAATGTACCAATTAACACGAGTTTGTATTTGGAACAAACTTATTGGAATTCACTTCTAATACAATCGGTGGTTTTGTTAATAATTTATAAACTGACAGCATTTATAAAGACTTCAAGCTTTCGACAAACCGTCAATACGGCTATTATGTTGAAATTGGACCAGCTTGATTTCCTACAATATTTTTAAAATGGATCCATTCCTACTTGATTAAGAGGTCCTATCAAGTGCTTTTCCGATGTTTCAACTCCAGAGCTATAAGGGCCACATCTGGTGTGCCCCAGGGATTTGCTTATTTCTGTTCTTTCCATTCACGACATTGGGAATCTTTTGAAGCATTCCAAAGTTTTAATTTATGCTGATGATATGAAAATTATCGGTAATGTCAGTAATATTCTCTTCAAGCGACTTAAATATATTTTATATCAGCATATCATAATAATATAAATAGACTTCGAAAGCTTTGCTCGCATTTTACGAAAATTCTCCGGATTGCTCTCGCAAACCCAGATATAAAGAAAGCCCTGCGTTCCTACAGACCACGTTTTTTTATATGAAGTTTTTTAGACCATACCGCAATTTTTTCATCCTGGCAATTTTGCCTTTTTTAGTTTAAAGGAGCTTTCATGAGAGAAAGCTATACCCCTGCGGTAATATTCAAATCTGAACCATTAACATCGAAAGGATCTTTTAAAATGTAGTCAACGATCAAAAAGTAGAAATTGTCCAAGGTAGGTAGATGATTCCGCTGTCAATATTTTATTGATAATGTATTTGTTAATTAAAACTTTGCCACTTCTCATATATTTTCTAATGTTATGCCATTTTACAAAAAAAGTATTAGTTGCTGAGTTTTCCTTTGGAGCATTCGCCGAAATTGAACTGCAGGGTTTGCTAGGTCACACTACCAATCGAATACTTCACGGTTAAAAATCCGAGAGTAAATTCTAATACTCTTCTGATATTAAGGTTTATATTCAATGCAAGTCGTATTTAGTTTTAATCATCGTAAAATATTAAAAGTACATTCAAGTATATGTTGTGTGGCAACACTTTTTGCCACATATGAAAAACCTTTTTTTCATTTAGCTTATAATTCGTAATAGAAATTTTTTTATAGTATATAAGAACTTGTGATATTCTCAATAAATTTGTTCTGACTCGACCCAAAATTCGAGAAACCAATCTAATCTAAAATTAAATATGATTATATTGAGTTTCAATATTTATGCGGATTACTATTAAGAGGGCAAATGGGTTTTAAGGAGAATTACGGTTCCGTATTTTAATGCTTTCATATTAATACTACAAAATACAAATAAAAAATTTTCTGGGTTGATCAGCTTGGATTCAATTTTTACAGGTAGACGTCTTAAAACTTGCTCATCATTGGTATTAAAGGTTAAGGCTAGAAGTATTTCATTTTAATATATGCCAAGGATTAGCTTTTAATATTTTTCTGGTGTAGTTATATATACAATACCAAAAATATTAAAATTTACTCCAAAATTTTCAACCGTGTTGGTCCTCAACAATTGTTTTAGAAACTATTTTTCCTGAATTCTTAGATAATATGATTTTAGTAGGAAAAAGTGGTTCTGAAGGTAGTGCGGATCATTGCGAGTATAAACCATATTTTTGGATTCAAAAATCGAAAATAACGGTAGTTTATTTGTTACTTCGCATGTTCCTCTTCAGTTAATTTGTACGTCAGATGCTATCGATTTTTTGGAAAAATCCACAAACTCCTTCCACCCGATTTTGTAGGACCATTAGATTTCAGTTTCCAAAACAGACGACCGAGCTCTCCGTGAAGAAGAGGTTTACTTTAGAAACAAAATTAGTAATTTAGCGACCACCAGGATAAGGTGAAACATTCCTTACAATGTTGGTTGTAAGGCATGGGCGTCGTTAGGAATTTATCTAGAGGAGGGCAAAATCTCACATCGAGGTTTTGGTTAACATTTTTTTTATTTCATAAAAAGGAAAATGAATCAAAATTACATTACTCTGGCATAAAATTTTTCAAATTTGTTTTTTCCGGGTTAGGAGCTTTCACCATAAGTCCTCAACATTCAAGTTCGATTCCAACATCACATATAATTATTTCTTTTGAAACCAAAACAACAGCTATTTTGGAAATTATATACAGGAAAAGAGCCAGTGGATGGGACTGGAATCGAACCAGCGATCTACCGGTTTCCGGTCACCGTGACACCCGACCGGAAATTGGAAGGTGTTTGTCTTTGGTTCGATTCCAGTCCCACGCACTGGCTTTTTTCCTGCAAATATCGTAGGATGGTCAAAATAAACGCTGAAGGCCTGTTGTGCTCTTAGTGAAACAGCTTCGTTGCATCACCGAAAAAGATGAATAATATAGATGACTGTCTAAAAAAGTCAACTGATGATAGTAAATACGAATTTGGCTTATCAGCACTTCATTGTGCACTTACTCCTACTTCAAATCTATATTTTTTCCAAACATAAATTTCCTCAAGACGTTCTTGCGAACGTCATCATTAATTTCCCCATAAATTAGTCCAGCCCTAGTCCAGCGCTAGCATCTCAGAGGTATCGTTTAAAGAAAGGACAAACCAAGAGTTGATTTGAATTTTTGTCTCTTAGCAGGGGCGGTTGGGAATCATTTTTACTAGTCGGTTTGTGGCGTCTTACCACTTTCTGTACAATGACTTTGTTGTTTTAGATGCAGTTGTAAGGTTCCGTACAATGTAAATGCAATTGTTACATTTAATATGCTTGGCTAATCTTACAACTGCTTGATTAAAATAAACACAGTTGTAAGGTTTTATACACTTGCCCAAACCTTACGATTGCTGGGTTGCTAGTAATACTTTTGTAAGATTTGATATTTTGTTCATTGTGCACCTAGCAACCAGTCACTTTGCGCAGGTCTTTTCTAACGCCTTTCCGCGTAGGCGTTTTTATTTTTTTTGTTCAAGAAAAAAATGAAAATATTTTTCTAAGTCATTCTGAAGTAATTTTTCATTCTATGTGCATCACCCTGTCGGTTTAATGTTAAAAGTTGTTAAATAAAGAAATTAATTTTAAATAAATTGAAATAAATAAAAAGAATAAAAGAATTTATAAAGGGTTTTAAAGAAGGGAGTTTCTTTTAAAGAGAAAAGCTGAACTTAAAGGATTTTTTTGAAGAAGAGCAAACTTTTGGAGAGTTTAGCTGCAGAAGATTTCATACAAACACCGGTCATTTGTAGTGTTTGATGTTCCTTCGCTGAATCAAGAAATTTTACGTCTCTTTCCCTGGAAGTGAATTGAATTATTTCAAGTAGTGTGGAAACAATTAATGTTTTGGAGAAGAATTTTCTACCCACAACTACAGGTTTATCTCGGTTGTCTTGATTGCACTGTTTAAAATCCATTATATAATTTGTGTTAAAGACGTTAAGTAACACTACTCGTTGTGGAATAATAAAGAAAGTTTTGAAAGTTGCATTTTAATTAAAAGCATTTCCCAACTCCACCTGGTTGGCTCTTCTCGGCAACCTGAACGCACGGACGGCAGCTTCACTTCACTGATGGCAGCGGTGGAATGGTGTCAACAAGATCATCATCCCTCAGATCATCATCCCATAACTCAGAGGACAACTCGGGAGCATAATTCCCGACATCCCTTCAGGAATCAATAAGACTCAAGCGACAGCGACAGCACCAATTTAAGCAGCAGATAGGATTCGACCGCAAACGAGCTGATAACCAACCCGGGCAGCAAATCATCATTATCGTCATTTGTCGCACTTGAAACGTGAAAATCACATTGAACCCCAGGTTTTGATGCCAATTAATCCATATCTCATCTGAAAGATAAACTCAGATCGTCACGATCATCTTTTGTCGCTACTTCAAACGTGAAATCAGTTTGACCCCAAGATTTGATGTAAATTATTCCACATCTCTTCTGAAAAATAAACTGTAAGCAGGTTTTCTCTTAGGTTTTCCTGAGTAATAACACATTATTGGTAGAATACAATATGTTGGATTAAATCGATTACATGAAAGTGAAATTTTAGTATAAATGGAGCAATAAAAGAATTGGAATTAAAATTAACCGAATCCGAATTCGTCGTAAACAAATTAAGGAGACGAAATAAAAAGCAGATTTTTTTTTTTTTGAGAAGTGTAAGTTAAGAATAACTGAAATTCCTTCCTTTTACTATCAAAGATTAGAAATTCAAAAGAAAAAGTTTGTTAGACGTGGCTATCTCGCAAAGAATTGCGAGAAAAGAGAAAAGAATTTTTGTGAAGATGAAAATGGTTGATCGATTTTAATAAGATAAAATGTGAAATTCTTGTTTTGTCTGATAATTGTTTTTCTTTTTCGCATGATTAAATGTGTGAATTTCGACTTTTTATTGTATATAAACTCCTGTTTGTTCGTTTTATTTAAAACTCGTAAATTTTGTTCCTACAAAATTTGAATTATTTGCTTATTTACTCACTTTTCGGTGAATAAAATCTTGTTATCTTTACTTCTACCAAAACAATTTATCGTGAGTGATGCCGAGTCAAGTGTTTGTCACGAAATATAAACAAATCTTGTCTAAAGTTTTAAGGCAATTTTTTTTTCTCTTCCTTGAAAACAGCGAAGCAACTAATTTAATTGATTTTTAGTGCAAAATATAACTGACCTCCAGAAAATATTTACTCGTAGACGAGTGAGCATATTAGAACTTTCCTTTAATATCCCTTTAGAGATGTCCGGCGATATTAACCCATCTCCAAGCCCTAACAATGGGATTTCTCAAGCTGAAATCGGCCTGATCTCACTTCTTTTAAACAGTTAAAGAATTTGGCGATAGATTGTTAAGGGTATTATCTTCATTGAATTCTGCTCCTTACGGGAGTAGGGAAAATATGAAACTTGCCTTACAAACTTGTGAAGATGGTTTGAGAAATCATAATCTCAAGATCCTATTAAAAGCCTGTGGCGGAAAAGATTTAAAGGGGACTATAAATTATGTCTAATGTCAGTCATCACGGTTAGAAAGAACTCTGCCTACCCCAACATACATTCCTAGAACCCCAGTCATTCGAAACACGTTCTGTAACTTTTGCAATCGACAGGGACACTCTCGAGAAAACTGCTTTAGAAACAAATCTATATCAGCTTCTTCTTCTTCGTCGTATCCCTAAGCGAGAAGTCAACTACTTGATCTGCGTCTATTGTAAAACGGCTAATCATCATATTAATGACCGTAGATTGAGGCAGTACAATAATAGTCGACTCAATTAGACCAACACTGGTCGTGGCCAACCCCAGAGAGAAGGATTTCGTAATCCTACACCATCCACTAGCAAAGATACATTACACAAGTTGCACTATACAGATATTATTAGAATTAAGGAAGACTGTTGTCTGCCTTTGGTTTGCCACTAAGGGCCGTATGCACCAAGCTGTCTTAACTTGTGACTGTCACAAAAATAGTCAAATTTACGTGCAAATTGTAAAAGCTCTGTGAGAAATTAATCAAAGGGTACTACGTCAGTATAAAATAAAAATGAATTTTACTGGATTTATGACCGTCGCAAGTAGAAACAGCTTCGTGCTTACGGCCCTTAAAGTCTAAAATGCCTTTTGCTTACTCCAGCGATTTTTTGAGCTCATATTATAAGTAAGTTTTTAATTGCAAATATTTGTATAATTTAACTTCCATTGTTTTAAGTAAAATGTATTATTACTTACCTTTACTTTATTTTTCTTCAATAAATATCGAGTTTATTTATATTTATTTTTATACTTTATTTTTAATATTAATTTCACAATAACTTAAATTTTATAAAATTTGCCATCTAAGCACTGCACTAACTGAACTAACATTGAAAATTACGATCCAAATGAAAATATATCAGCAAATTATTATCAAAATATGACAAATCTAAACTTGATTAGTACTTATGAAATCTTCTAAAGTGCTTAAAAGTGTTTCCAAATAGGCACGTCGACTAGTGCACGGAAGCGCTTCAAAGCTACATCTTTGGAAGCACTTCTAATTTTTCCAACTGGGCAGTATCAACAAGAAAAAACACAACGCACACTTTTTTCTTTACATTTTAGAGTATTAAAATTGTTGAAAATAAATGTTTTTCAATTGTTGCCAACTGAAATTCACATTTCTCGATTAATTTTGATTAATTAAAATTGAGATATGTTATTATTTGGGAATTTCCTAATAGCTTTCGTCGATACTGGCATAAAGTTATCCGAAAGCAAAACTTGAGACTTTGTAGGCTTTTAATTGGGACGGGAAGCGGCAGCGTCAGCATCGGACCGAAAATCTGGAGGTCCTTGCTTCGATTTCAGTTCCAAACGCTGTGTTTTTTCGTGGTAATATTTAAAATCATTAAAAATAAATGCTTTAAAATTAACAGTTTTCAATTTCTATCTGAAATTGTTTCTAACCGGGAAATATAAAAAAGTATGATATAATTTGCATACCTTGGAGTTTGCTGGAGAACTTCTACATAATATGTCGTATAGACATTTCCTTGTGAATAGAATTCCTATCTTATATAGTTTTAAAAAGGTCGCTAAATAAATAAAAAACTTTAGAATTAAGTTCATATCTTACGATGAACCGGCATATATTATTTATATGCTATTGTGTACCATAACAAAGAGTTTTATAAAAATTCCATGATATTTCACATAATTTTAATAACCTTCATTATTTTTAGATCACCTTCATACCAGTTAGCAGAGAAAAAACAAATTACATCAAAACCAGAGGCGGATGATAAAGAAGCTCCCTTAGCTGACCCAGAACATATATCGGATTTATCAACAGGACAAAATACGACACTGACAACAAACTCTCCTACAGATGGCAATATAACGAAGAATTCTCACGTAAAAACTCAACCAACTGCACAACTTACTAGTTTAAGTGGTAAGAGTAGTAACTAGAATGTCGAAGCAAAATTACAGAGAATCTATTTTAAACAGATTCAGTATCGAGCACACCCCAGACTAGCAACGCCCCTTGTGAAATACCAGCAATTAGCTCTATTCCTTCTAATTTGGCTATTCTCCGAGGCAAACCTATAACTACGCGAAGAACAGAAAAGGACAGAAAAATAGTACTTTACGTGCTCGCAGCAGATGGTAGACATAAATCGGAGAGATTAGTTCTGCAAAATATTTATCATAACATCCAAGAAAGATGTGCTTGCCGTGGTTTTGAAATTCTTATATCAGATTGTCATAACGAGGACAGCGGAGACCCCGATGCCAATATGTTAGATGTTAGGAAATGGACGCAAATTCCATTAGAAGCACAAGGAGGTCACGAAGAGGCTGCTAATTGCCTGGCAGAAATATCAAGGCACTCAAACTTCTCCTACATTATTCCAGTACTTTTTCTAGGAACTTCCTTAGGCACTCCTTTATTGCCGTTAACCATAGAGAATCACGACTTTACAACAGCTTTGAGTTCTGCAGAAAATTCATTAAAAGGTTTACTTGAGAAGTGGTATATTCTAGATAATGCCGCTCAACCGCAATGTTACCGTTTGGATACGAAGAATGTATTAAATAATCCTGACGAATCTAATCACGAACTACGTAAGTTATTGGAAGCTTTAGTTAACATTTTTTCAAAAGAGCTTAGGGACTCTTATCTAACCACCGTCGTTGAGCAAGAAATCAACAATACAATCCTTATTAATCAAGAATTAGCCAAAAGATGTATCTGGGTACAGACTGGTAGTCTTCCGCCAAAATTACCAGATAATCCAAATTCACTTGATACTGAAATGAACAGAAGACTTACAAACATACACGCAGATCTCAAAACTCAGCTGTCGGAAAAAAATCTAATACGAATTCCACCAACGATCCAAGTTCAAGAAGATCAACTGGGAGCAATTTTAGAAAGTTTAATAAATTCCGTAATTGATGGCATTGTTGAAGAGCATGCTAGTAAATTTATTATCCCGAACTGTACGTTCGGAGTGGATAAAAGGCTACTTAATGAAGTCGAAGCAGTTTGCCAGCACTCGAAAATTCTGGGACAAAACTGCACAAACTTTGTGATCATGGATAAAATTAAAAGGTGAACGAACATCTAAATGAAAAGTGATTTCCAAATTAAAATGATGTCCTCGTAGTTACGTCTTAGGTACTTCTGCAGCACCGCTTGTAATTTATGGTTCACAAGGAAGTGGTAAAAGTGCACTTTCTGCAAGGATTATGCACAATATTCATGACTGGTCGCCAGAAATCAGCTTAATACTCAGGTAAGACTGCTTCCCGCGTAGCTAATTTTAATTTATTTCCAGCAGATTTCAACCAAAGTAAGTTAAGGTGTCCCCTTTTGCAGAAGTTCTACCTTTATTCGGAGGTTGATTAATAAAAATCAAGCAAATGCTTTTACAGTCATTTCCAAGTAAATCTTGGTGCCAGTAGTCAGCTTTTCTCAGAAGCACAAGTATTTGCTAAAGTATTTGCTACAAAACCTAAGCAAAAGCAATTGCTTCCACTTTATCCATCTGGTCCAGTTAAATGCCCAATAAAGATAGTAACACTAACGAAATGGCCTGTCATTTAGCGTTCTAACTTGTGCTATCTGAAGAGAACGTAAATTGATGTCTTATGTCAAATAATTGCAGTATTATGTGTAAATATTGAAAGTGCTTCGGCCGTTGCACAAAATTGCACAAATGCAATATTCTAAGTGGCGTCATACCATACGTCATAACCATTATAGATATATGAATTGTTTATCGTAAACCGCCACGTGAATTGCAATACTGATTTGTATCAGAGTTATTCAAAATCAATGGATGTAACGTAATGTGGGCCGCTCACAATAAATGTGTGAAATTATTCTGTTGACGATCTCCGACAGTTGTTGTCAATGCGAAAAAATGTTAAGCCAAAAATAGAAAACAACAAGGATTTAGAAATTTCGTTTATGTTTTAAACACTGTGTATCATGTATGTTATTGTTTACGTACAGAAAGTTATTGTTAACAACATTGTTTTATTGTAAACCATCTTTTGATGTCTATTGTTCGTTCGATACGCTCAATTTTTAATTTAGCGAAATATTACGTTACGCTGCTTCACTATGCGTCTATTGTACCCACACCTGCGGAGTAGCTCATACTTTAGAAATCTGATAGTTACATCTTTATACGTTACCAATCAACTCAAAAAATACAATTTGAAGAAAACGACGATGACAAAAAGGCCTTCCCATGTTTTGAAACTGTCCCCGGTGACAGGTTTTTGTTTATTGTAAAAATATCCCATTTGTTCAAATAAACAAAAACAATAATTAAGAACACTTCCCAGGTGCATTGACTCATAATGCGACCATAAACAAATGACCGTGTTTCTAGGTCATTGAGCTAGCATCCATTTCGTCACTGCCGAACTTGCTGATCGATACTTTTCACCATCGAATTTATGAGGCAATGCACTATATCATTTTTATTATTATGGAAACGAGAAGCTTGAAAATAAAATTTATAATCTGTTCAGAGAATCAAGTACTTTCTATCAATAACTTCAGCCTTTAATTCACCCCCCACCCCAGGTAAATGAATAAACTTAAGATAACCCTAATATCTACTTGACTCCACACACTGTAGAGTCTTGTACACCATTGATGAATGTAAACAAGAGATATTAAAATTTTATCCCGATGGGGCCAAATAGCTTTAAAAATATTTTGCTGTTAAGTTGCAGGTTTACCTGACGGCAATAAAGCTTTTCATTAAGGCAGGTTTACATTATGCTTCCTGACTAGCGCCAGAACACTACCAAGGGCTATTGTCGCATCACTAGCCCAATATAAACTGAATTGTTAATAAAATAGTGTATTAGTATCATGCTACTCAGGAAGTAGACGAATGCTGAACTTTTCAGCTAGCAAGCAGTACTAGTATAAGCTCTACTAGTTGTTTTACATAGTAATAATGCCAGCCATTTACAAGCAGTGTCGAGTAAAATGTAATCTGATTAAGGATTACAATTAATTATGTAATCGGTCATCAATTTACTTCGTAACAGATTACTGAAATAATGTCTGTCCATAATTACAGAATGTAATCGATTAACCTGTAATCTGATTACAAAAAGTTAATCTAATTACACATTAATCGATTACATGTTAATTTGATTATATGTTTATTTAATTCCTATGCAATGTGATTATAGGTATTTTAATAAATATTTCTGATCTACTCATATAGTCATATATGCAATCAGCTAGCTCTAAGTCAAGTATATAATGGCATATATAAAGACCAAAAGTAATAACAGTAATAACAACAATAATGATTTATTCATTTTAACAAGATCTTATAATGTAAGAAACCAAAGTGGAAAGTGAAGAAAAAGATGCATTTGAAATAAGTATAATTTATATAACAGAAGGAAAAAAAGAAAACATAAAAAAGGCTGATTACTTGATATCCTATATGATATAACAAGCTTATAAAGAGATAGGTTACCTTCCTTTGGAATTATGTCCAATAATCCAAAAATTCAATATGGCGTACACAGGAGCCAAATGCCTGAATTCTTGGCATAAATTATTTTAGTTAGCTTTTGATAAGAAAATTATTAAAAAACACAGATACGTATATTTTTTTTGTAATTCAACAGATTTATTAACTTTTAACGTAACAATATATATATAACATACATATATATATTATATATATATATTACATTTATATATAATATATATTATATATATAATATATATAATATATATAATATATATAATATATATAATATATATAATAAATATATATGATCTGGACGCTTTGTACGTTTTTCGACGAATTTTGATCTATCAATTGAACATGACCAGAATGTCTCATTTTATTAAATAAGATTCGCCTGGTTAAGAAAATATCAGTTGAACCCTAAAATCCTGAAAGTTTAATTAATAACAAGTCAAATTCAAATTTTCTAATACTGTTATCTATTAAAATCTGCTATCACACAAAAAACCATGATAAAAAAGGGCAATAAAGGGCCCATAATTTTTTTTAAATTTCTGCAAGTGCACTCAATATACTACCAAATGTGCAAAAATCACAGACATGATATTCCCTGATAACAAGTAAAACTTTACGAAAAGAAATATTTAGGCAAAAAATAATATTTTAAATACCCCCATTTTAAATATTAATTTTAAAAAATATCTAGTATAATACAATAAATATTATTTAAGAAAATGTTTGACTAACCATTGGGTGATAACTCCATATTGAAATAATAATATTGTCTCGAACCACTAAACAGTATTTTTAATTAAAAGATAACGTTTTTTTGGTAAAATCTTGTCGGCTGCGATGCACTCACTAAGCAATACAAGTTTTGACTAGTGCCGTAGCGGGAGGATGTCTTGCATTGTGATGCATGCGTGTGTGTTGTATGCCAGGGCTATTCTTCCAACATTTGCATGCTGTAGTGTTGCCATACTGTTAAATTTTTTTTCTTAATTCATGCCAAGAATTCATGCATTTGGCCCCTGTGTGTGGCGGTCAAACCAAGGAGTGGGGGACGTGGCCTATTTTCGTTTGTCCGATTCGGAATTTCATAAAACACATCTATGCGAAATATCAATATGATAGGATGCTTCCCTTCGAATTATGTTCAATAATTCAAAAATCCAATACGGTGGGCCGACCAAGGAGTGGGGGAATATGAGCTATTTTCATTTTATTGCTTAAGCGTCTCATAAAACTGCTCCTTACTAAATTTGAGAACTATACGCTGTTCCCTATTTGAATTATGCCCCATAATCCAAAAATTCAATATGACGGCCTATTGAAGGAGTGGGGGGATTCGCCCCATTTGCAAACTTAGATCTACAAATTTTCTGAAAGTAATATGTGCCAAATTTCAGCCTTATAGCTCAATTCGTTCTCGAGTTATCGTGTATACAGACAGACAGAGGGACTTGTTTTCACATTCTGAGCAGGAAGACCATTCCACATCCCAGACAAAGTAAGAGTGCTCACTATAGTGGAATACATGCGAGCAAAAATTTGAACTTTAATTATATTATTATGAATGATGATTATTATAAAACAAAGTCCCTCGCCACGTCTGTCTGTCTGTCTGTGCGCGTTCTTTTCCGTAACTACTGTTCCGGTTTTCTTTATTTGAGGGAGATAAGATCAAAGAGCCCCCAATTAATTCAACCACCTTTGTCTAGGGGAAGTACTTGACCCAAAGAGCAATTGCCCTAAAGGCCTAAAGTAAGACGAGCTGAAATTTAAAGGCACTGGCAATGGAATGTTTAAGGGAAAAAAACTTGATACCTAGATTTCATGCGACGAATAATTAAATTCCTATTTCATTTTACAATTATTATAGGAATAATAAC
>QYTT01091919.1:20423-30469 GCA_006980735.1 Dasypogon diadema | reverse complement strand
AAAGTCTAAGTCTGTTTTAGCGTGTCTAAAGTTTCTAATGATAAATATGCTAAATAAATCTTTGAAAAATAGGAAACTGGTTTTCAATTCCTACTGTTACAATTTGCCCCAAGCCTGTTACAACTAGCCCCAATCACGGGTAAGTTGTAACACTCGTACACTTTTTTTTCCTGCCATTTTTACAAGAATTCGTCACAGGTTTGATCAAAATTTTATTTGAAATCGATAGTTGAATAGTAGCTCATTCGAACAGTAAAGCTGTATTTCCTAAATACCCAACAAGTAAGCTTCTATAGCCAAGAAACGAAAAATTGTTACAACTAGCCTCCCGCTCCCCTACTGTTCCGGTTTTCTTCATTTGAGGAAGATAAGATCAAAGAGCCCCCAATTAATTCAACCACCTTTGTCTAGGGGAAGTACTTGACCCAAAGAGCAATTGCCCTAAAGGCCTAAAGTAAGACGAGCTGAAATTTAAAGGCACGGGCAATGGAATGTTTAAGGGAAAAAAACTTGATACCTAGATTTCATGCGACGAATAATTAAATTCCTATTTCATTTTACAATTATTATAGGAATAATAACTATATACTTATCTAAAGGGGGTAGATGATGGCAAGATGGAGGACGGCAACCTTGGCAACCATGTTGGAGCTCCCTTGAAGGCTGAAAGTGGTCTTCTCTCTTCGGGACGTCCCTTCCTCGATGTTTTAATCTTCGATGCTCTACGCGCCTTCTTCTGTAGTTAGGTTTTTTAGTTGGGGATTCACTTCGTCACGTACTAGCTTTCGATACTTTTCTAATTTTTCTGAGTACTTATTTTTAACTTAGTTTGGTTCTATTAACTTCGTTTAGTTTCGGCTTGTTTTCGATGCCTAAACCTTTTTCAAAAAGCCTCCTCCAAAGTCTTCCAACTTTCTAGAAAAGGCCCCTCCATCCTTGCGTTTTCCCTGTGAGTCGCTAGGTGGCATTACAAATGTAATTTTTGTATTTCAATTTTGGTATTATCCTATGCAGATTACAATTTGAAATTTCCTTCTCAACGTTTTGAGATAATAATCAATTTCTCTAGTATTTATCTTTAGAGTTCATAAACTTCGCCTCCTAATTTATCTCATATCGCTTATAATGAACTACCTGTTTAATTCTCTAAATACAAACGTTTTCTTAATTTTTAAATTCTCCAAATCTTGTACATTTTGTGGGTGTGCATAGCATGTTCCTATAGCTTTAATTCCTGGCCTAGATTTACATATGAGTATTAAATGGCTACATCACCTCTTGTAGATTGTCTGTGGACAAGGATTGTAGTATAGGGAGCCAATTGAATGGCTTAATATTCTAATCGTACACTCTTTTCTATTGGTTAGCGACTAATTGCTGTTTGATCCGTAGTTCAGCAAAGCTAGGAGGAGAGCATAAATGGCTTGTTAAAGTAGCCTATGTTACCATGAAGGAAGGAGTAATATTTGCTCGGGGACTATAGCTTTAAATAACTGTGGAAATAGCAGGCTATCTGATCATGAATATACATAAAAAACCACTGGTCACTCGTAGTCAGTTATTTATTGCTTCCAGCGTTTCGTTGGTCCTCACCAACATCCTCAGGGAACAATTTACATATGTACAAAGTTGCGAGAATGAACATAAATCATACACAATATGGAAATACCTTTCATCTTTCTCTATTAACCAAAAACTGTTATGAAATGTAACCAAAAACATATTCACCATACTTGAAAATGGAATATTAATATATAACTTAGATTCTATGGCCCAAGTAACACATAAGGCTTGGTTGCCTAGTTTTGTTATGGAGGTTGTTGGAGTACTGTGTTCTGACTTTTACTGCTGATGGAACAGTACCAGGAGTTTATGTACCCGTATCCGTCTTTCTGTTCTTGGTGTTGTTGTCGTGTATATATGTAGCGATTCCAATATTTCTCTGTTGTGGTAGTTATTTTCTTTCGCCAATTCGTCAATTTCATCAAAAAGAGGCCGATGGTTATGTATGATACAATGTTCAGCTAGTGCAGTCTTGGATCTATTGTTGTTTTTTAAATCCGACTTGTGATTTGCTGCTCGATTTTTCAGATGTTGTCCAGTAATTTAATGTGAATTTTGATGATGTGTTATCCCCACATTTGATTCTGTAGACTACATTTGAGACATCTTCCTTTTTGTCTTTGTCTTTCATATTTGAGAATAGGAATCTTACAGTAGTCTTTGAATTGAAAGCAAGAGGGATTTTGTGATCATATCTACTACAAGTTTTCCGCAGATGCTCCGACAATCCTTTAATGTACGTAACACCTCTATATATTCTTTCTGTCCCTCTCATTGTTTATTCTTAGCTTACTGGTCCAGATGATAAATTTTATTATGTGTTTTGGGAAACCGTCTTTTGAAGTAAATTTCTAATTTTCTTCTCATTTTCTGTGTGAAAATTCCGTTCACTCGATTGGATCTGTTATTTATCGATTTATTGAATCTGTGTATCAGAGATAGTAACTACTTTTTATCCAAAGGGAAATTCTACAGACAGACACAGGGTTTACCGATGGGAAATGCGCTCTCACCTGTCCTAGCCGATATAGTTCTTGAAAGATTTTAAGAGCTCTACGTTACGTTTGGTGGAAATATTGGAAACGTTATGACAGTGCGATTCAAATTGGCTTTGCATCCCACCAAAACATACCACCTCCACGCATCTCAGAGGTAGCATATCTAATAAAAAACCTCAGCATCATAGAATTCATGGTGCAACATGGTATCAGTCAATGCAACGAAGTCAAAACAGTATGAACGCGAAGACTGCAAAACGTCATGAGTTTTTATTCTTAATCCCCTTATATTTTGATAGTAAAGGGAAATGTTCGGCACAACAATGTTCTCATCCCTATCCGCGGTAGTTGTCAACTTGAAGGATGATACCAACTTGTGAGAACGCCGTGATTACGAATACTTCATTTTATTGTATGTATTGTATAGTGTAGAGGTCAACTCCTCTTTTTATTTGAGACCACACATGTACTAATATTTTATATAGTTTTCGAGATATCAGACCTCTTGCCTTTGAAGTGCACTTTTCAACTCCCCCTTGCCTCGCGTCGTTCATTCTGCGAACAAAGAGAGTTTTTCTGCGTGAACAGCTAAAATTAGTAATGAACGAAGAAGAAAATTGCATTCGGTTAATAAACAAAAATAATAAGGCAGGAAGAATAGTTTTTCATCCAGAAAATGAGATCTAATGCAAAAGAGAAGTGAAATAGAGAAAACGAATTTCTCGTTTTCTTGTATGAAAATATCTCATTTTTGGGACCAGCCGAACGTGTCCCAAGAGGATATAAAAATGTTTGATACAGTGGGACCGAAAATAAGATTTTAGAGTTATCGTATAATTAACGAAATTATTGACTTCAAGATCAAGAAAATTTGTCTTTAGTGGTTTAAAATTAATAATTAAATATAAAAAATTAATAGATAAGTGCCTATTGTAAAAGGTCTTTGTATTTTATATTATTTAAACGCAAAAGAATTTGTTTGCTACAAATAAAATTGAAATTTGTTAAAATTTTTTCTTTTCTGGTCTAGTTTGATAGGCATTTTTAATTATTAAATTTAAATAAAAACAAATATGGGTTCCTGTGGTCCGATTATGCTCGCAAATAAAATATCAAACTCACATACCAAATTTCAGCTCTCTACGTTGCTCCGCTCTCCCGTAATCGTGTTGACAGACGGACAGACGCACATGCATAACATGCAACTTTTGATTCCGAGTAGGAATCTAGTAACTTTTATGAGCCTACGATGGCTCCTTCAAGGTGTTACAAACGGCAGACCAAACAAAGACCTTAAAAAGGGGTTTTTATACCTTGTGACATAAAATTAACACAAATATTCTACCTTCTATATGTGAAATAGGTGATTTTCACGAACTTTTTAAATATTAGAAATATTTTTTATTATCATAAAGTATTTGTGTACACTTTAGATAATAATTTTATTAAATGTTAATGATACTAAGGTGTTGTTCTTAGTAATATAGGGTGGTGTCCCGCTCCTATAGTGTCCAATTGGCGGTAAAAATGGAAGTCGAAATATTCATATGAAACCCGAAATATTATTAAGCTACTTTGTCGCCGATGAACGAAAATAGCCTAAACAAAGTGCATAAAAAATTCTCAACTTGAAAGAAAGCACTGATTTTTACATTTTATTGTTAGTAGTATAGGCGGAACACATAGATCGCCGATTGTGCGGCCGAGCGCTCATATATTTGCACGATCTTTCCCTGTTCTCTGATCCATAACTTTTACTTATATTAAATTAAATGCTATATATATTATGTACTAATATATATAATTTTAACAGTATATTCTCCAAAGTTTCCTCTAGCGATTTAGCAAAAACAGCCCTGAAAAATTCTATTAACCAAAAAGCTATTAACCAGGTTCCATTCTTGTGCTTTTAAGATATTTTGTTTAAAGTAAAATTTAATTGCGTTTTAAAGCAGCACCTGGTTCGTGACATATAAAAGTGAATAAACAGACGCGTAAAAGTTTGGGAAGTAATTAGTTTCTGTGAGAAAGAAATAACTTTGCTTTTAACAGTTTATTCAATTTATGATGTACATACTAATCCAAGATAAATCTACATGTCGCATATAATACCAATTTCGTTGGGAATGTAAATATTATTTTGGGTTATTTGCTAATACCTATTATATGATATACAGGTTCTTACGTGAACTGTAATTGCATAAAATCCCCATTTTACGTAGTAATTTGATTTAAATAGCATGAAAATATATATTATTCTCCTGGCCCCACCTGCTGTTTTCGCCAGGAGCTGCCACTGAGTACACTGCTAATAACTTCCTTAGCATTAACGGGGTTTTCATAAAACAGGATAAAATGTAGCCTACATTCACAGAGAAAGCTATATTACAATTCATCATCTTAATTCTCATTGTGTTTTTCTTTAAAAATACACAGTCCTAAAAATGTTCACCTTAGATTAACAACTTTTGCCAGATAAAGTAAGATAATGTATAAAAGAAAAATGGAACTTGGACAAAGTAAATATTTTCTAGATTAAGAACACTAAATTTTAACCATTTGCTTTGAAGCTTTTTCTTAATTTGACTTTTTTTTGTAATTAAAGATATGTACAGCTGACAGAACTCTCTTCCAATTTGTTACCTTTACTTGGAACAATTGCCCAACAGATGTCTGTCGTCACAAGCGGCCACCCCTGTCGTCTAGTCCATGTAAGTACAATAAATTCGGTAATTCCTCGTTAGTTAAATAATAACCATTTGCATTTAGACTTTGGATTCTTACAACGATTATATCAAACGTACTTTGGAAACAACAAAAGCTCGTTTAGTTTTAGTAATTGATTCGCTTGATGAAATTACTGAAAGCGACTCAATAAATTGGCTTCCAACACAACTTTCTCCAAGCGCTAAAGTCATAATTACTGCTTCTATTCCATGCCGCAACCGCAAGCACAATATTTCGAGTGAAAACTGGTTAATGGAAAGATTAAAAGCGAGGAATTTTCCAAGTGAAAACTTTGTAGAACTGACGAGGTTCTCGGATGAGCAATGGCATGATGTTTTGAGCTTCGGAGGAGGAGAATTTTATCCTGCCAACGGAGCACTTCAGTTACCAGACCGTTGGAAAGAAGCATCAGAGAAAACTCCGCTACAAGCAAAAATTCTGTGGTGGCTAGCGTGGTTAGGGAAAAGCGATATCCAAGACACCACTTTGACGGCGATTGTGGAAAAAGTTTTCGACTGCATCGAATCCAAGTTTACCAAGGATATTGCCAGATTTCTCCTAACCATCTTAGCAGCGTCGAAAAATGGGATCCTAGAGATCGATATTTTGACAGTCTTTAAAGAATCCCAGATAGCTAAAGGTAAGAAACTTAGCTATTAACATGATATAGAATTACCTGAATTAATGCAATAACTAAAAAGTGCACCATCCGAAAAGCACAGTCTACTTTCATAAATAAATTGTTGATTTAATACACTCTCATAAAGTTTCTAAATATGTTTCTAAATATGTTTAGGAACAAATTAGAATGTGTAGCGCAGTCCACCTTTAAATATTTAATAAATTTATTTGTAACAAATCCACAGCTTTTTATAGATTAGGCTGATACAAAAGTCAGACTAGTGAAGAAAGGAAGTGCAATAAAAGTAAACGCGACAAACTATGGTGAATTAAAAGCTTATGATCCGAAATTCATAATTAGAATATAATAATTGGTTAATATAAAGTCATTCTTATAAACAAAAAATCCAAAATGAGGCTCTGAATTTGGACGACTGAAAATTTCAACGAGCGTTTATCAAACATTTCACTAACAACACTCCTGTGTAAACTGAACACCATTTCTACCGCGATTTTTTCATATATCTACCTATTTCGATCAAAAGGTGTCTTTTGACACCTGTGCACTTAGATGCAAATAACTGTGGAAATAATTGTTACAAAATAACATCTTGTATTTTTGCTTTGTTTTTATTTGATAATTAGAAAAAGAACAAAATTCTAGTCTTCATAAAAAAAATTCAGTCTTCATAATCAATTATCAGTAATACTTAGAAATTAATAGACCTTCATAAGTTGCGTTAACAGGTGTTCTATTTTATCCTTTTTTACTTTAGCAGGTTTGGGCAATTTGGTGGATGCTTCCAACTAAAGAAGTTTTTTTTTTTGAAAAAAAAAAAAAATTAATTGCCATGGAATAACTTGTAAAAAATATTGTTGGTAGTTACCTTACCTACACAACCACTAAATGGTTCAATAAGGTTCAAAACGACGGATTCAACCAATGAAACAAATGTTGGTCTTGTTTCGTCTTTTTCTCGAGTATGGAAAACTATTTAGAACATACATATTTGCTTTTGATATTACATGCCAACCAAAATTTTATGCCGAATTTATTTGGCTTATTTGGCATATATTGGGCGAACCTGCATCTTAGTTTAGATGCGAGTCAACTGTTCGTCAGCTGTAATATTTGCAGCTGGCTTATAACAGTTTTGGCTGTTTTCAATGAATGTGTCCTATACTCTCGATACTAAAGCAAATTTATTCTTCAAACCTGGGCTTCGCTTGTTTTTATCAAAACGCAAAAACTTTAGAATTTCTATGAAGCAGTTTCGGCCCATGAATTTCAAAAAAATGGAGCACCCCATTTAGTATTCCATAAAAACGAAGCGTTGGCATACATGCGAAACGCCTCTAACTTATCTCGAGGTAAACTCCATCCTGTTCCGAAAACTTTTTGTGCTTCCCATCCTGTAGATTTTATTATGCATTCCATGATACGACTGTAAGAATAATGCAGTACTTATTTTACCCTTCATAATATTTCATTTGACACGTCTCGTTGGACCAGATATAGCCTTGAAAATAGTATGAAGAGTTAATCTGCTAGAAGATGGCCTTATTTCAATTCTTTCCCAAACTTTGCCGTCAATAACAATTTAAGTCCTAGCAAAATCCTCTCTCTACAGCGTATACAGATTACTTTAATAAAAGCAAAATCTACTCTACTTTGTCATTGTAAACACTCCTTAATTCTTGTATTCGCTATCGATTTGATCGAAAAAATCATCTTCGCTTTGAAGATGCGGGCCTTCACTAATATCAGCGCAATTTTCAGATGTATTATTTATTTCCTTTCAATACCATCGCGTTTTTTAAAATGTGAACTACCTGAACTAAAAAAATTAACTGTCACTGCACAATTATTTGCAAAAGTTTCCACTGCAATCATCTACAGTAAAATGCAGCTCGGAATATAATTTTGGCTGGAACCGAATGTAAGAATTATAGAGCTATATTCTCTTTTTCGAATTTGAAGTGGTGATTCCCGAATTAGAATTAGAATTGAAATTGTGTTGGCAAATTGTGTCAAAAGACACCTCATGGTAGAAATAGGTATACCATATGCGTATTTTAGATCCAAGAAGAGGTGCGGGGAAAAATATACTGCTAAAATAATTTAACAATCATTATAAAAAAAGTCAAAAAGTCGATTTATAAAAAATGATTTCATTTAGAAAATAATTTTTAAATAAAAATTTAAAAGGTGTCTTCTGACATCTTTAGTAGAAGTAGTGTAAACACAACAAAAGCTAGAGATTTTTGATAGGCAACGAGCCGCTTTCGCTCACTGTGCCCCGTAAAATTAGATAACTGAAAACGTTATTGTGAAATAATCCAGTGTGTCAATAAAAATGCAAATAAAGGTTGTTAAAGTTTCATTATGAGCTTTGGGAAATAAATCCTGAAATTATCACCCCCCATTGGTTTACAGGGTGATTCAAAATAAATCAACAAAATATGAAGTAGAAGTCAATAAATGAATTATTAATATTATTTAAAAAGTTTATAACAACATTTTTAACTTAATTTTTACTTATTTTACTATCTCTATAACAATATTTAATTACAAAAATTAAATGTTACAAATATATATATATAGGGGACAAGTGACAAAAAGTTACTTTTGAGAAAAGCAAATTTAAAGTTTAGATTGCGTAATTAATTCCAGGACACACATATGGCAATATTGATTATATATCATTTTGAGATAGCGTTTTATTATTTCTTGACCGGAATAATTTTACATATATTAGGAACCGATTTCTGCACTTAGGCCATTTTTTCAAATACCTATGTCATTTGTACCCCCGGTTTCTCAACCCCTCACATAATTATCTATATTTTCATCTGTGCCTAGCAAATAGGCTATTTCCTCTGGATATTCCCTGCTTCTAAAACGTTTGTCTCGTATTCTCCGAAATGATGAAATGTACGGCTCTGATAATATAAGCAGCATATTCATTAACAACACTTTGCACTTTCCTCGGAATTTTTCTGATGTTGTGGTATCTGTAGCGCTTGAAGTCTTTATTTTTGGCTTTCTAGCTTTCTTTAAATAGCAAAAGATATTTTTGTTCCATGTCTTAAAATTTGGTGGATTGTTGTTGTTCCTCATTTAGTAATATTTCTGTTTGTTCTGCATATGTTCCAAATTTTTCGGCATTTATAGGAAGGTCGCAAGAAAGAACATTTAATATGGTCGTAAATGATTTCCACGTCCACTTTGGTAATATCTGCTCTTATGTCCGGGTATTTAAAAAACATCCACGCTGTATTTCCTTCATTTGTGCTTCCAAAAATTCATGCTTAGATATATCAATAATTAAGCCAAGTTGTCGTCTGAACTGAACTCTTGTTGTATCTTGTATTTCTTCTCCAATCTCTTTTGCTTGTTATTTCTCACACCTGCATCAGTGAAAGTCAAGTCGCACCTCATATGCAATATAAATTCCATAAATCAAATCCTTGCATGAAGAGGCGGGGGAGTTTTCTTCAACATCGCATTCTTCTCCGTATTTGGATTTTTTTGTCAAATGGTAGAAGTTGCCGATGATTTGATGTTTGTTAAAAATTTAGTTACTTTCCATCACACGTTGTTAAATGAAGCCTATGAATTAGTTTTATTTCGTTGCCGTTAACTGAGCATTTCGTCGGCAGTAATGTATTTATTTTTTGTTTTGCGAGGTCAACTTCACTTTGCATTTTAAACGAAGATGAACCAATGACATCACGGATAAATTGGCATCTGTTATATTTTCGTCATTATTTCCGGAAATTTGTTGCTTGTATTTGCTTTGTCACGAAGATCCATACATCCCCACCAATGCGGAAGTACCCAGTTGGGAAAGGAGTGCGTTCAGAATTAGTTATGGATCAATTATATTCATTCCGAATTGATTCCACTTTGGATTACCAGTCAAAGAAAGAATTCATTACTTTTACACAAGCATGTCATAGACGGTAGGGAACAGGTTAAGAAGCGCGGCCCAAAGCATTTTCTTCTTGTTCAGATGATAAGGCCCTAAGGCACGGTTTGTAAAAGGAGCAGCACGGTTTGTAAAAGGAGCAGAAATAGTCAAAACAGGAGTAATTGTAACAGACGTATCGTAAAAGGAGCAGCAATAAGGCACA
>QYTT01091915.1:62445-75421 GCA_006980735.1 Dasypogon diadema | reverse complement strand
TATGCACAGCATAGAAAGGGTGCCAGATCTGGGAGGCATGTTCAAGCAGTGGTCTGACGAACGAACTATATAGATATAGAGTTAAGGAAAACTGAAGATCAGAGAACTCCCTGGACCATCGCTCCAAGTTATTGTGTTCACACCAAGAATAAAAAATATTTAAGTCCTCCTAAAGAAAAGCACAGTCACCGATATCACTGATAAAGGAGAAAACCTTGACATTGTCAGCATAAATTAAAACATTGGAGTGCCTCAAGAGATGCCATCAATAGAAAGGAATAAAAAAGATAAAAATGAGAGGGCCCAGGTGACTACCCTGCGGAACCCCAGAGGTGGGTTCCGCACCTGATAGGTGGGATCAGATAGATCCGAATGTTGGAAATCCTAGTTTCTGTAATTTTAGTAAAATAATAACTGAATGTGACAGTTTATCAAAGGCCTTACTGAAGTCTGTATAAATACAATCAGTTTGCAGATTATTACCAAAACCAGATATTATCTTAGAAGTAAATTCCAACAAGTTTGTGGTTGTAGACTTACCTGACACATCACTATGCTGATTGATTGAAAGAATATCTTTACATTGCGGAGATATCTGGGAATGAATTATACACTCCAAAAGTTTAGGTATACAGAATTTCGCTATTGACCTGTACTTGGAAATCTCGTTCCTATTGCCCTTCTTCTGAATAGGCATAATAAAGGAGTTTTTCCATAATCTAGGAAAACATCCGCTACTAAGAGATTTCTGAAAAAGAATGCGCAGAAGAACGACCAAAGTATCGGAGCATGATTTAATCAGCGCAATTTGTATTTTTTGTATTTTTCTTAAATCAATAATACTTTTAGTCGTAAAGAATATAGCGATTATGTTATATTTTTTAAATGAAAGCCAAATAAAAGAGGTCTGCTATCCGAACACGTAAATTTTTATTTTTTGCTTCATATATTGCATAGTCGTCAAATCCAGCACACGATTGTGTTATGTCCGCAACAAGTTTAATTTTATTATTCTTTTAAATATTTTATCTAGAAATTTATCGATTTTATTATCATATTCACTTATAAATTTTTACAATTACAAAAGCAGGAGATAAAAAATTAGTAAAAATAATTCAAACGACGAATATTGTCACAAATAAGTCACGTCTGCAACATATCTTTACATAAAAATATTAACCACTTATCTTAACTGAATCGCGAAAATGTTTCAACATTTTATTCCAGTTATTTTAATTTAAAACCTTGTGAGCAGGAAAAATTGCATGTTTTCAATAGTTTTTCCTCTGCTCTTCCGATCTAAAATTTAGGTCCACATGTCACGTCCAGAGCAATGGAATTAGTGCAATTTCTTAAAATTTTACTGAAAATTCAGATACTGTTCGTGAATATCTTATTGCAGTTTACAGAACTTGGTGAGTTCGAACCTAAAGTAGAACAATTTTATTTTTTACGCAGTATATCCGATGTCTAATATAATTGAACAAATTTTAATTAGTGTTTTATAAAAAGTTTTCAAAAGTAATTTAAATATTCTAATAGTGATAAATTTTCTTCACTTTGTGTAATAAAAGTTCGCTATAAATTGCTAAGCTAACATAATAAGAGCCGAACTAATTAAGAAATTCCAGCAAGAAGACTATCCCCGTTCGGAAGTGTCTTTTAAAATGTAGACAAACGTCTAGGGATGTTTGATTTGTTCTTCTATAACGTGATCTGTGCACTGTGAGAATGGAGATCAGCATTCTTAAAAACAGTATATTTAAAAGGAGAAATTATCATATTAAGCTAATATTTGTTTCAATTCTTTAATCGTTCTCGCAATTGGGATCTGAGGTCTGGCAGTTGATGAAGTTGATTCTTCGCACAATCCGTGATACGTCTAAGTGATTATTTGGACCTCATCCCCATGGCAGAAGGCTAAAAATCAAAGACAACCCCCTCCCACTTCAATTCGTCCGCCACACGCCTTGTCCTTACCATAGAGAGTACCCATCAAAAAATCATATCGTTAAGTACGCATTTGCAGTTGCTAACCAAAACCAACTTAGACGAAACGCAGATCCGTGCAGATTGCAATATTCAATTAATGAAAATATAAGTTCCGAAGATATTCTTTCGCCTCCGGGATAGCGTTTAATTTCACCTGGAAAACTTTGTGCAGTGCTTCCGGTCCCTGCAGAGGATACCTGCACTACCGCACTCCATTCTCCGCAGCTTTTTTTATCCATCTGATGTACTATATAGAAGATTAGATGTGCTAAAGGAGGAATTAGAGAGTGCGGTTTCAATCCTACCTCAATGAAATCCTTAATTCAAACTCTGAGACAATCATAATCCCGAGAAAGTGATCGTTGTTAGTGTCTAAAGCGGGAGCCTCAGTTCGCAGCAGCTCAATAATATGGATTCGTGAGAAGCAAGTGAGTCTGCATTCATCCAACAGTCGTTGACTGCCGTACCAGTCACGGTCACTGGTGACCGACATTTAAAAGCTCTCTCACGACAAAGGCATTTTGACACGGAATTCTCTCACGAAAGCTTTTATGCTAATTGCGGCACTGAACGTGTTAAATGCGTCAACACTGCTAATTTTTTTCACATAAATTTCTATACTGCAGATCCCTGATATACCGAATAGACACAAGTGTTGCACTCGTAAGGTTGAGCTCTATTTCGCTTCCGTCACTCAGCAGCTCCATGGGTAAAAATGGGCCGAATGACCCTAGTAATAGCGTTCATTCCTGGTCTGAACCCCCAGTTTCTACCAATGATTCTTCAGTAGGTTCAGAAAAACACATCAGTGTCTCAGAAAAAATTATTTATCGCGTAGTATAATTAGTAAAGACTACCTTCTGAGATTGTTTTCTTTTCCGACACCTACAGACCTTGCTCAATGGGAAGAATGTGCCATCTTACAAAAACATAAAAAAATTAAGGACTGAATCCTGGACGATGTAAAATAGTAATAATCATAAACGAAAATTATCACTTAAATATTCAAAAACAAATCACAAGTGCGGTACTAATGACAATTTTACACCGAGGAATACTGTGACTGCTGCAAAGCAAACAAGTTCGACATTCCAACTCCTCCTTCGTGCCTGTGGACCTTATGGATCATAAATATAAAAGAATCAAATTGCTCCCTAGCGATTACTTTGAATAACTGAAACTATATACTATACAATACGCGATAACATTCGTAATGAATGCAAAAAACGAATGAATGAAAAAAGTGGAAAAAGGGCACGTCAGTAAATTTAAAGCCACCCATGTAGAGCGCTGTATCCTGCTGCAATTATTGATAAAATTCCTGCACAGTTATGCCTAGTTTTGCTGAGTACGCATTTTCTAGCCATATATTAAAATTAAACACTCATAATTAGCTTTGCCCGTGTATAGTTCACAATTCCAGTGCATTAAAAGAACCAAGCCCTAACGTGACAACTTTAGGAACACATTCCCTTATGGACTTGCAGCACAGCACGGACGGAAAGACTTTAGTTAAGATTCTTTTGGTGTTTTAAATAAATATCTAGTAAAAAGATGATATTTCACACGTGCCAGTGATTTATAGTCGTCGTCTGAGATTCGATTTTATTTAAATGTTTCACGTTTTTCTCGAAAAAAAAGGATACTATCGTCGGAGTTGGAGAAACGGAAAAATTTTCAAATAGTAAGTTTAGTTGTCTAACGCTAACCAATGAAGCCTTTAGGGATTTGTTCGAACACTGGAAATTCCAGAAAAAGGTTTAGTAGGTGACAAGAATACGTAAGCTATACTCCACGTGCATATCAAAATGCTACTCTTCAAACAAAAAGCACAACTTTGATGATATCTATCGCTGATAAAAATTGATAAGAATTTTCAACGGACCATTGAGTCCATTTTATCGAAAATCAGCTTAGTTTACGTGCGGTGACTTCTTGCCGGCAGAAGTTAGTTGCGAGGCGACAGATAAGAAGCAAAAGTAAAAGTAAAAGTAATTAAAAGGTGTGGTCTCCGTCAATTTCACAATTGAGAAATCTAATAAAAGTGATAAAGTAAGTTTAATACCTCTGTTTCCTGAAAATCAGTTTACACTTTCACCTTCCTGAATAAAACTTATTATCAAAACTTGAATTGTTTGAAAATCCGTGGTGGTAATTAAATTTTCGTGTTGGACTTTATCGGGGTTCTAATTCCCTCCAGATTTGGCATTCCTTGCAACTCGCTTTGCGTGGATTCTTATCGTTTCGAATTAAGAAATTAATTAATTTAATTGCCGGTAATTACCGAAAAAGGACAACGTTCTGTATTTGAATGAAAATCTTGTCAAGTTTCATTCACACGTTGATAATATGGAGATAAACATTTGTGTTACAACTATAAATAGAATTCTGTTATTTGTTAGGGAAAATTGCGCTTCATTTGTGCCAGCAGGTAAAGGTTACTGATCATCGTACCTTTATTCCCTGGAGTTTTACAAGGATGAAACTATTATAGTGCTGCCCGTTTTAGGTGCGCCAAGATTAAAGATAGCGTGCACTTTGAATTAATTTTATGTTATTATTGTTTCAATGGAAAACGTTGGATGATATGAGAGGATGAGAAGCCAAGGAGTACAAGTGACATATTTGAAAAAAGTGAGTTAGGTGCAGAAATGTATATATATATGTAAAATTATTGTATATATGCAAGCAGCACGGCACGCACATCTGACATCAGCATTTCATCCCAAAATTTTGAGATTTTTCGCTTGAATTGTTTCAAATTGCAAATTTGTTGGTCGGTAAGTTTTGCAATCGTGTAGCCCCCAAGCATAAAGATCCAAGGGATTCAAATCAGAACTAATAGTAGGTGGTCACTCGTCCTTCGACAAAAAGTCCACTAAATTTTCAGAACACCAAATCTGAACTGCACCTGCCGAATGTGATGGGGCTCCATATTGTTGGAATCAGTAATAATCGTCGCAGAATAACTTCTAACAGTTCGGTACTACAATTGATTCGAGGATTTCCTCCTTTTTGTAATATTCGACATTGATTTTAATCCCCTTTTTCAATAAACACAAGGGGAAATCTGCCTCGTATTCTCGATCATTTTGTGGATTTGTGTGGCTACTCCAAAACAAACCGAATTCATTCCTAGCGTGCCAGAGACAAGAACACCGTCAACTCCTTCAGCTCACGTTTTGTTTCGATGAAGATGAAACTCCAGCAACTTTATGTTTTTTATAAGACATTAGGCCAAGATCTTTTTTAAGGATTAAATGAGTTGAAGATTTCGATAATTCTAAACGTCCAGCACGATTCCTTATCGAACGGGCCTTATTTCTTCGAATCTGCACTCTTACTATGCACAATTCGCGGACGTCCACTTCTCTTATGGTCTTTAACAGAAAACGTTTCCTTAAGACGTTTAATGTTTAATAGTGTTAGAAATAAAATCCTGCCGTACAGTTATACTTTCTTAAATTTCGGAAAATTCACAAAATTTTATTCCCTTAACAAATTTATTCACGATAACTGCCCCGTAATGCGTCCATCGCCTGCGTCTGATTTTTCAACACAAGCTGGGTAACCATGAGAAGAAACTTTTTGTGTTCGAATTTATTGGACATCGTGTACATAAAAAACTATCTCAAAATGATATATAATCAATATTTCCGTCTGTGTGTCCTGGAATTAATTATCCAATCTAAACTTTGAACTTGCTTTTCTCAATAAACGGTGGAAGGTGTGTGCATTTTAAAAATGCTTTTCGTCGCTAAAGATATCAAATTTTGCCACCCTTGACGTAAACTCGCATCGAATTTAATGCATCCAAAACCCAAAGCTGTATGATTTCCCTTAAAAGATCTCCAAACCTCACTCATTCTCTCTTCGTCAATGCCTTCGGGGTTCAGCTTCAGGTATCCTACAAACTCAGTTGGACAGACCACATCCAAAGAATTCCATGAAGTACCTGGACTTTCTGTACCAATGCAGAAAATACTTTACCCCATATGACCTAGTGCTCATATACAAGGCTCATATCAGAGCCAGATTTGGATATATTTCGCATATTTCGGTAGGAGCTCCGCCTTAAATAAGATGCAAAAAAAGCTCATTAACGATGAAGGGATTTTTTTTTTAATTGAGTGTGAGATCGCGCGAATCCCTTGAACTTAGGCCACTAGTAGGCCCATTGTTCCTCCACCCGAGAAGTTAAGAGTGCGGGACAGATGTTGTCAGCAATTCAACCACCCAGTCGACTTTGTAAAAGCCAGTATACACTCCCACCCCCCCTCGCCTGCCTGATGGAGTTCGTCAAGGAAGTAGTGCCCTAGGTGCCTGAATCTTTTCGTCGAGAGTGACGGACAATGACACAAGAAATGTGTCACTGTCTCCGCCTCCTACCCGCAACCTCTGCAGACGGTTGTGTTGGTGTGCCTTTAGAAAACTGTGTCCCGTCAAGACAGAAACGAGTAACTTTAGCGATGGTTTATTTAATCTATTTATTTAAAACGATGAAGAGATTACTTCCAAAATCGATTTTCTGGAGCACCAAAGTAATATTGCATGCCTAATGCAATCTCTGGTCTTATTTTTTGTAGTTTTATCTCTACGCGTGATACTCGCGCAACGAGACAAAGCCTAACACCACAAACGTAACAGATCATATCATGCCAGCCAAATCATATAACATGGACCCTAACTTAGTGAAAACAGATATCAATTCCTTGTGATCTGGACTAATTTAATTGAGATCAATCCTGCCGGTGAAGCCACCTGATAAAGTCTACGATAAGCATTTTCTCTAGTAAGAATTGGAATTAAAACCCAGTTTAACTCCCACATAATCGCAATGTATAATATATAACTCTAAACCTGCACGAAAGACACTGACATTGAGAACCAAACACTTAGGAAAACATCACGACTGCATCTCTCAGTTAACACTTGCCAAGGGTAGATCAGATTTAGTGATAGCATCACAACTCGAAACAATAAAAAATCAGTAAGAATCCACTCACGCGACGGCGGCAGGTATAAGATACACGATATGATTCACGAATTAGTCTAACAACATAGACCTGATGATCACCAGTGCTTTAAATCCAACGGGAATCTTAATTGAAATTTCACTTGATCTAACGATCTAAGTAGATACATTATCCGGTGTTTTTCGCAAAACTTTTTTTTTGTTGGTATTGATGGTTTCTTCATGTTGCTGTCGCGTTGTTCATTTTTATCAAAATTTGAAAAGAATGCAGAATAAAAGTGTTTTTTTGTGTGATATTGTTTGTGTTTTATCGAGCGACAGTTGAGGCTTAGCCGCTCCTTAAAATTCCAAGGTAGAAAATATTCTAGGTACTTTATCTTCCCTTCCAGTCTATGTATGTAAATTAATGAAACTATTTTTGATTCCTTTTCAGAACTTTACCATCAGATCCATGTGAATCAAATCTTGTTATGGAGTCAGAACAGAAAAAATTTATAGTACGCTTTCAAAATGAATTCTACGACTTGTCCAATTTTGCTCTGAAGCACCCAGGTGGTGTAAATACTCTTAAAGGATTAGAGGACTCCGACATGACCAGTAGATTTTCAAAAGGTCCACCCCATTCAGATGCAGCTATGTATCTTATGAAGGAGTACAAAGTTAAGGAGCCATTACCAGCAGAATTAAAATATCAAAATTCGTCTTACACTAATGGGGACCCAAAGGCGACAAACGGATTTGTTACCAATTCAAATGGAGCTTACCATCAGACTGTGGTTGATGACGCTGTTAAGGTGCCCAACAGCAACGACAATATGGGGATACTCACCGATGACAGCATGGAGGTAATGTTATTCCCCTAATCTTAATAAAAAGCAAACATAGGTGAATTTTTGTTGGTTATGTAAGTGGCGGCAAGTTATATCATCACTGATAACAAATTATTTTATCAATTTTTGCGAATTTTTGCAAAAATCAACTCCGCGTGGAGTTCAAAGAGCACCGATTGAGTGATAGCTCAGATAAAAAAAATAAAATAATTTCAAATTCTAATCATTAAAATTTCAAGAGTTGGAAAATTTTCTTATTCCTTCGATTCGCAAAATGTTAATTATCTAAAACAGTGACAACAGAGATGAGAACGGAAATTAAGTATATATTTCCTGAACAAATTAATAATGATCTTGCAATTATATATAACACGCTAGAATACTGTCTAATACACGTTTCTATCACTGGATACTCGCTAACTCAGAAATTTGGTTAGGCATTGAAGGAATTTCTCCTAATACTTGATTTATCATGATCTTTATTTCATCTATATTAAGAAAAATCCTGATCAACATCAACTATGAGATCCTAACAGGGAATTAGCTGCTGATTGTGTTTGTCCAAAGATTGTAACTTTGAACACATCCTCGCCAGTTAACGACATACAACGCACGATATCCCTTCACGTGATCAAGCTATTCAAATCTACCAGATTTTATGAAGCAACCTATGATACGAGTCCTAAAATGTTTATATAATCCATAGATCATCCTTTGCTGCCATCTCTGTGGTCGAAGTCTACCATAAACAGAGCGAAGAACTCTTCGCTCAAACACTCCTAGCGGTCTATCTTTGTCGCATGGTTAAAAGCCATGTTTCCGAGCCATTTGTTAAAACAAGTCTTATGGAAAGAGTCGCAAAAGGGTGTCTACATAAAGGAGTTCCATCTCCTTTTCTGTGGAATGTCACCATTGAGTCTTTACTATCGAGACTTGAAGGGACGGTTGCTTATGTCAGTGCCTGCTATAATCTTCACCAAGAAGACAAAGTATTTAAAACTTAAACCACCTGCGCTGTTTAAATTTGAGATATAGAAAAAAGGAAAGAGATCAAGGATGTCCAAGAACAGGACCAAGAGGGCCAGGATAACGACTTTTCCTCGGGGAGATGAAATCTCCATTCCCAAAAAAAAAAGAATGAAAGAGTCTTTTGAGGTGGGAGAGTGTTGCAACACATTGTCGGGATATGTCGAAGAATCGATTCGTATATGTTGAAACGCACCTTTCCGAGACATCCTGTAAATCCCACACCATTCCACAGGCACTTTTCCTTGCACTGCCCTTCGACAATTAGGACCTACTGTGACTTTACTATCAGCACATAAGGCACTTATAGTTTACTCGAAATATATTACTTGGAAAACGACTAAAATTATCTCTATCTCTTGCTGATACTCAGTAAAATCTGCTTTAAGCATCATAACCCGAAATAGACGCCGCCTACTCTGCTTCGGTTTTCAATCATAATGTCAAATCCCTGCCCATCATAAAAGTTGTTTACTGAATTTTTTGTTGCCATTTCGATAACTTCTCAAAATTTATGGTAAAAAGGAAATCAAATCCAAATCGCAATGGACACGTTTTGGACCTGGATCTCAGCACTAGCATACTTGCAAATTGGAATAGTTTTGTTACTAATATTTCCCGTGATACGTCCCCAGGAATGGTACGCCATGTTGAATACATGTGTTTTGAGAATCTTAGATCAAATATTAGATGTGGTTGCATACCCAATGCTGGGCTTCCTATCATACTTTCTTCTAGAAGCGGTTCGTACAATGACTATGTATGCCAAGGCACAGGATCCTTCAGTTTCCGACAAACCTGAAGAGTTAACTGCCAGGACAAACGAGAAAATGTTACTTTTCGAAGCAGAGCGGAATTTTTTCATTTCGGGATTTAATATTTTTCTCATTTTGCTTATACGTCGCCTGATTGTGTTGATTTCGATTATTGTAAAAGTCAATCTTAAACAAAGTGTTCCACTAATTTCTGTTACGCCGAGCAGAAAGGCAACAATAACCGTGGAAAAACGAGTGGACAATACAACCATGGAAGCAATCACCAGAATAGAATTCAATGAAATCAAAGAAATGGTTTTTCAGCTCTATGCACATTTAAATACTCAGAAAAAAGAGACTGAAAAATACAAAGCGTATGCAAAACAACTCAATGAGAAACTGGGCAAATATTCAATTGGTCGAAATGAAGAAAAGACACCCGCTGACTGTTGTAATTTCAAGATAGACAGCTGAATATTATGAAATAAGCCTAAATTTTTTACAACTTATGTATTTAGTAAGATTGCCTTAATAAACTTATATAGGTCTTCAAGTGCAGATTCTTCTTATGCCGTAGTTGTTTAGAATACAGTTACAATTTCTAAAGAATTAGTCACTAGTCACAGAAATGAAACCTTAGCCAATTGCCTCATTTGTTTTCTTTTCTAGTTAAGCTTTTAGCTGTATTTTTGTTCTAGAGATGTGTTTTATTTACATGCCTCAGTTTTTTTTTTAATTATTTGTGAAAGGTGTGGCCTTCACATGAAGCCGTTCTACCATAATTCAGCTATAAGAATTTATTTCAACTGAACCAAAACAAGTTGAACGTAACAAACGATGGCTTTCTTCAGATCAGACACTATAATCCACCCTTGAATCAAGCTTTTCTTATACTGAAGAATGTTCTTGAACTTGACCTCTGTGCGAATAGGTAATATATCACTTTGCCTGTCTTAGAACTGGATGATTATTTCAATATTTTTCCTTGTTCCTTACTTTCTAGCTATTAAGTCTTTTCTGTAATTGATATTTGAATAGCTGCAGAAAAGTTCCTATGCAAGCCGCTCGGTAGTTTCTTTTTCCTCAACACCTTCAAACTATTTTTGAGCCACGGACAATTTTATCCATATTAACGTGTGCACACAGCTCTATAGGTTAGGTCTGTGCTTGAAAAATGGTTGAGCTCTTGCCACAAAAAAATTCTACCACTGTTACCTCATGTACATCCACTGTACGCCACCACATCGACTAGAATCAAGTAGAGTGGAGGGACAATAACAGAATCTCTCTAAATTTAAGCATTGAAAAATTAAACTAACTTTGGAATTAATTTTTTCAAATGCGACCAAAAATCAGACGGCCTGTTCCCGTCTACATTTTATTGAGTAAAAATATCATACAAACGTGATCTACTAAATAAGATTGCAGAAATAACGCAAGAATCACAAGGCAATTTTAAATAGTTAACAACAATCTTGGTCCCTTCTCAATTCTCACATCTAACATAGACCTTTGACTTGGAGAAAGTCCTTATGTTGTTCTCAAGTTCAATGAGAGCTTTTTCTATTTCCATTTTACGATTGCGAATTCTCAGGGTCTCACTGCTCATAGGCATGCGATTCAGTTCATTCACAAGATCTTGAAATCCTGAAAAAAGGACAATTCCATATGTCAAACAATTTACAATTATCTCAATAACTACGTTTCTCTGCTGTTTTTAACGCCTCTTGCCGTTCTTTATCATCCAGCACATAATGGCCTTTAGGACAGTGGGGATCTTTATCCATTTCTCTAATTCTTTGCAATTCTCGTTCACGTTTCTCTTTTTCCAAATATTTAGGTAGTTTTAAGTCTGAACGACCTGAAATATTTTTAATGTCAAAATAAAGTCATCGCAGAAGGCGCAAATATACTTCCTAAGTCAGGAGCTCCTATGACTTTTTGCTGTCGTTTTCTATTCTGATCGTGTTGAACACTTTGTACTGTAGGTAATCGATCTTCTTCGCTTGTAAAGTTATTTAAATCTATATCTAAAGCGGCTGTATCTGGAATGTCATTTTCTATGGGCTGATTTTCTAAAATATTTTCAGCGGAATTATAATCCTGATGGATCTAACGCGGAAAAGAAATTTATCCCACGAATTATTGTAGTTTTTTTTAACGAATAATAACTTACGCGTTCAATGGATGGACAATTATTCAATAGGTCTACATTTGAATTCTGCTTAAAATTGACATCGTTGTTTGAGAAACATCTTTAAGTAAATATTGGCAGTGAAAGTGAAAGCAATTCGCAATGCAACAGATAAATCTCACCTCTTTAGGGCATCACTGAGGAAGGCCTCGTCATTTATTTCATCTGTCTGTATGCTTTTATCACAGTGTACTAATTTAGGCATTTGCTTTGTACTATTAACTGAGCTCTGCGTTTTCTTTGACGAGCACGAACATCCAGAGCTCATTCGTCGATTTACTGTAGACATCCTAGTTTCAGATCTATGCCTCTGTAAACGCTTCGCAGAATTCTCACTCTCGCCCTGTTCCTGCTTTTTATTTCCATGCTTTTGCAAATCTTTTAACTTAAGCTTATTTTCCCTGAGAAAATCACGTTTAGGTGGAGCTTCTATTAATTCAAAATCAATTAAACTATTGACCGCAATGTTTAATTAATGGGGACTTACTTGGTTGCGGGAATACTCCCTTTAGAGTGGGTAGATTTTTCATTGCCATTGCAGGGAAGCGTCATTAAGAGTTTAAGGTTGCAATTTCAACACAATAAAACTATGTTTTTATTAATAAAATTACAAAATTAAAATTAAGGCAAATGACAATTTCTAGCAAGAAATCAAGAAATCAACAAACATTCTTCTTCTTATTTGGATTCTTCGAGCATACAACGGAAAAGGAGCGGAAACAACGAGGCAAAAGTGAAGCCAAATTGCTTACTAACACGTAGAAATCTCGGTCCACTTTACAGTGTAAAAATTGACAGTTTGGGTTAACCCAGGAGATTTTGTATGGAAATTTTCTGGGCCCAAGCTGTCAAACACGCACACATTCAGAAAATTTTTGGCTTCACCTAAGTTACATGGGATTTCTTATGGAGTTCCGCTCCTTCTCTGTTCTCTCCTCGAAGTTTGGATTAATGGGCATAAGTGAAGCTTATAAAAGGGGTGCTGTGGTCAAACTCTTTGTGGTGAAAATTATGATTTAAAATTAAACGCTTTCAAATCGATTCAAGAAAATCATTATTATTTACGAAGAGAATTATGAATGCTGTATTAGTATTAAAACTATTTCAATGGCACTATAATGGACGTTGTTTGTAATTTAGTGATTCCTCTCACAAGTCAAAACAAAAGATCGACATTACTACTGCAAATCACTCTGTGCTGCTC
>QYTT01091915.1:48877-62425 GCA_006980735.1 Dasypogon diadema | reverse complement strand
GGGAATACTCCCTTTAGAGTGGGTAGATTTTTCATTGCCATTGCAGGGAAGCGTCATTAAGAGTTTAAGGTTGCAATTTCAACACAATAAAACTATGTTTTTATTAATAAAATTACAAAATTAAAATTAAGGCAAATGACAATTTCTAGCAAGAAATCAACAAACATTCTTCTTCTTATTTGGATTAATGGGCATAAGTGAAGCTTATAAAAGGGGTGCTGTGGTCAAACTCTTTGTGGTGAAAATTATGATTTGAAATTAAACGCTTTCAAATCGATTCAAGAAATTTTTTTATAGTTATGAAGAGAATTATGAATGCTGTATTAGTATTAAAACTATTTCAATGGCACTATAATGGACGTTGTTTGTAATTTAGTGATTCCTCTCACAAGTCAAAACAAAAGATCGACATTACTACTGCAAATCACTCTGTGCTGCTCCTTATTTGCACAAGAGTGATTCCTTATAAATTGCTAAAAACAAATTACTAAGCATCCCCTGCGTCCCTGGGTTCCTTGTCCTATTTGTTATTACTTTTTGTGCTAATGATGGCTTTGTAAGGCTCTCCAACCCTTTGCGTATTATAGTATCCCCTCTGGGACCAAGAGGAATTTTAAGCAGCCGTTTAACTTCTGACTCCTCCCTAGATTTTCCGTATGGATTTATTATTATAGCCCTTTTAGTTGCTTCTTCCACAAAAGAGCTCTCGCGGATCCTGCCTACCACGAATAGTTTGATATGGCGCCAAACATTACCCTTTTAAGCACTTTTTATAACAGGTAGAATCGACCATAGATTTATTTCCTATCCTACAGACTACCTTTGACTTAATTCTTTAAGAAATATGGCCGCAGCTAAGAAGTATCATCTAATACAGAACTAAAAGCGTGCAATGATCTTTTCTTTCCTCGAAGTGGATCCTGCTCCATCAACATCAATTCTTCGACGTTCTCAACAATTGTCTTTTTTCACCGCTACATTGTGCCGTATTTTAACGGAGGAACTTAGGCCTAAACGCTTATAAGGCCCAACTGACTCAAGAGCTAAAGCCCGCTAATCATCAGAAACACCGTAAGTTTCCAGATTAGGCTTTAGATAATGTCGCAGCATCCACGGCTTTTGAAAACAATCGTGTTTTCGGACGAGATACATTTTAATCTGGGTGGTTATGTTGGGGCTCGAAAAATCCGCATGAGATCCAAGACGAGCCAAAATGCATCAGAAACGAACGACTATTTGGTGCGGATTTTGGTCAAAAGGCGCCATCGGGCCCGTACTTTTTCGAAAATTATTATGTAAAGGCAATTTCAGTCAATATAGTACTCTATTGTGATATGATAAGATACTTTATGGCCTGATGTGAAAGGTATGGACACGGCCGATCTCTATTTTCAACAAGATGGGTGGGGTTTTCGGATGGAAATCGAGTTCGAACAGTAGCCATCATCCTCATTGCAGACATGTCTCTAACGAATTTAATTTTACTCGCAATATTGTATCTTTATTTTATTTGTTTGTTACTTATTGAAAACGCTCTTTCTTTTATTTTTCAGCACATTGTTGACTGGTCAAAGGCAATGCTTCCTCAAATCCATAAAATTGCGGATCATTATAACGAATGGGTGAATAAACCTGTGGACCGTCCACTGCAGCTATTTGGTCCCTGGTATTTAGAAGTGTGTACCAAAACGCGTTGGTGGGTAATTCCCCTATTTTGGATACCAGTAATCTTACAACTCGTCTATCTGGAATCTGTACACTTGAAGGTACTTCTGTGCTTGGACAATGGCTAAATTCCATTTTAAATTTGCAGTTAATTTGTAATTTAGGCAAGCGTAATAGCGTTGTACTTTACAAGTGGAATCATAATGTGGACACTTGTGGAATACTCCCTGCACAGGTGGATTTTTCATATGAATATCACTAAGAAAATTCCATGGTTGTGTACGTTCCACTTTATGATTCATGGATTACACCACAAGGTAAAATGAAATTATAAAATAAAAAACAAAAAGGCACACACACAAATTTTCGATTCTATCATTTTCAGGTTCCTTTTGATCCGTACCGTTTAGTGTTCCCTCCTGTGCCAGCCGTTATATTGTCCAGCATTTTCTATGTACTGATTTGCCCTTTCACAGCGTATCCAAAAATCACTTTGGCAGGCGGTCTGCTAGGATACGTTTGCTATGATTTGATGCATTACTATCTACATTATGGAGATCCTTCTCTTTGGCACATGTATCAAATGAAAAGGTACCACTATCAACACCACTTTGTTCATCATGATCTAGGTTTTGGTATCAGTAGTCCGTTGTGGGACTTTGTATTCGGCACAAGAATCTATTTGAGGAAACTGAAGTTTATGTTAAAATGGAAATACTAGCAAAACTTCATTGGAATCGAAGGAATCTTAGGATTCTTTTATACTATACATGGTAAAATGTATATATTTTTATTTGTTTATGTTGTAAGAAAATCATTTTGAATGTAAGAGAACTGTTTTCTTATTTAACGAAATTTCGCGTGCTATGAAATCGTAAATTTTTAATATTCAAATTTTAATAGTATAGACGCCACTTGTCGTGCCTTAGAATTAACTACTTTTCAGGGCAATTGAAGTGAACTTATTCCACAAATTGTATGTATTAAAAATGTGGAGCTGCGGGCCGTACATTTTTGGCAATACAGTTACAGTCAATGAAGAATGTTACAGAAATATGATCATCACAAACAATGATATGAAAACCAACATTATTCATGTTACTGGTCATATCTTTAAAGAAGTGCAGACATATATCCAAATCGTCTACAAACTAGCATTCCAAACACTTCCTTGCCTTACATAAAATGTCGCATAAACTTCACCGGACTCTACCTCAATTAGACTCTATATTTTCGCGCTCCACCCAGCATCTCGGCTCCTTCCATGGCGTCCAAGCCATTACCAACTTCTTGAGGGTCGGCCACAAAGTTCTTTCGACATAACATATATGATCCAGGCACCTTCTTAGGCATCCGTTAGTCAAGATCTACAATTTTTTGTGATATTCGTTACTATCATCCGACAATAGCCAAGATTGGATCTTACCAAACCTCTGAAGATACCCAGTGCAACCCTCAAATATAGAGCGGCCCTAGTGCTGGTAATTATGCGGTAGACACTTGTTCAAACTGTCCTTGATAAAGCATTTTCATTTATTTTTAATTGCTTTCCTAGAATCTTCCGGCAATGAACAATGTAAAGCATCTTGTTCTTGTTCCAGTTAATTTTCTCACTTAAATTTGTAGTAACGAGGTTGAAAATGGTCATACTTTCTCTTATTCTGCTGGTTAACGAGGATCTATCATTGACGGCGACGATCATATAGATCGATCCTCCTAATCTGAATATATTGGGTCATCTCATTGATTAAGAGACAGTCAGTCGGTTCAGGAAAGCCGCGTTTAAATTATCGTCCCATTTCCATTCTAAATGCTTTGACTCGACCTGATTCCATTTATAATTCTAGAGATCTTTCTGATGTCCTTGCTGACGTTTAACTCCGCAAGTAGTTTATTTTTATGGGCCCTCTTTAGTTTCTTACCTTCTTGATGAAAAGGAATTGTTTTTTTTTATAGTTTTAAGTCGGACGAGTTGAGATCTTCCGTTTTCCTTACAGTTAACTTTTGATACGAAGGAGCTTGCTTAAATTACTGAACTGGAGGAATTTGCATCCTGTTCACTAAACTCACTGCAAAAGCGTGACAAATCGTATCAGAATTGCCTCTGTGGATAAAATTGCTATTGATAATGAAAATGCCCAATATATCCAGAAAATGTGAGGAGTGCGAAGCCTTGAAAAATTTAGTCACTTTTCATGAGAGTCAAACGCGTAGTCGAGGTGAGATTCCCTCTTCAGAATTTGATAAGAGTTTTTTTGAATATTTTGAACTTGACAGATTCATCTTTGTAAATAATTTACTGATTTTAAAACAAGTATCTGCCTATAAGGTAAGTAGATAAATATAAAAGGTTAAGTACATATGTAGAGACGATATCGCTTATGAGTATTTCTTCAGCTATCACTTTTCTGCGTTTTCTGCATAACTTGCCTCAGTTGGGGAAAGGCGCTCTTAGTTTGCGGAGGATGAAGTCGTATCGCCAAATTAATAAAAGGCTCGTACAAGGAAGCCCTCTCCATTGCATTTACGGTGTAGTGTCTAATCCTTTCACGAGCACACCAGTTGTTCGCCCGATTTAATATAGACTCAACCATGTCTGGCTGACTATTACTTTGAGATGTGGCCGGAGAATCTGTTTTCTTACTCTGAGCCGTTTTCGATCTCATGTTTGCCACGACTATTACGCAAACCTCTTTCTTTTCCTTATTTTTATCAATGTCCATCTTTATGTCTGCCAGCATGTCTAGGCTAGAAGCATCTGTAGGATCGTATACTAAAATGTAGCCATCTGGGAAGTGTAGATAGTGTCGCGGTAGCTGAACTTTTCCCTAGTTTTTATCAATGTTAATTGGAGGAGGATTTTTCTTTTGTGGGAAGACTAAATTACCTGTAGCCCTGCGGTGTCATAGATTCGAAGTGTTTCCCTGGGTCCGCGTCCAGTGTCTACACTGGCTACATATGTGTCTTCTATTGTTGAATGTATTTCCTGTTAAAAATCATTTTTAATTTTCTTTCTAAGAGGAATTTTCGCTCAATTACCGAGTCTGGAGTTATGTTGCCGTAAATAAGCTGCTCTAATAGGGCTGTCTTCCCGACACCTTTCATTCCACAAATTACAACTTTGCCAACCTTTCCCACTTTAGACGTCAGCATAGTTCTAACTAAATTATGTAAATTTTACGGTTTCCTGATTAACTAAACCCAGGGAAATAAACACCTACAGCTTACAGCTGGAAGGTAAATAAAAAATATCTGTCATAAGAAGTTTTTGCTTTGTTTTTATTGAGACTAGTGCACAGCAAAAATCCCGTTACATAAAAACAGTTATAGACGCCACCTTGGCCCGCCTTAGAATTAACTATTTTGCAGGCCAAATTGAGAGAACTTAATCCGACGAGACACACAAAAAAGCCGAAATAAGAACACCGTTTGATTATTAAAATCGAGATTAATGAATTTTAATTATGTAATGGCAATTCGCGCACGAACTGTACAAATTAAAAACGTGGAGCCGCGGTAAAGATATACGTCTCATCCGAGCTGAGAAAGCCACACGACTCCACTGAACATATGTGTTTGCACGCGGTGGTGGTAGGAACTGTCAAAACCTTTTCAAAAACATACGTGCGATTTTGTCATGGATTTTGGATTGGAGTAAATCATTTTAATTTTGAAATCTTATATTAAAATGCAAGAAAACGAGGAGGATAAAAATGTAGCGGTGAGAGCACGGAATCGAAAGAAAAATAAGACAAGACGTTTTATATCAAATGCAAAAGGATTTGGGAAGAAAGGCATCTACGGAAGAGGCACTCATATAGAAGATGATAAATTTTCATATTTCATCGATATATTGAAAGTTGTGGAGAAAGGATTCGAATCCTTGGATGATAAAGGTAATTAGTGAATTGTCATCGATTATATTTTCCAGAGATACGCCACAAAAATGTCACGAAATCTTGGTCACATTTGATTTTGCAAACATTTAAAAATCTCTAAAGTTCCCGTCAGAGAAGTACTTGTGGTTCAGTCCGGTCGAGTGGTAATTGTCACATCCCCGAAACGAAACCCAATCCGCGTTCCCGGTACTTTTATGGGACTACACCTTTGTTGAAGGATTGAATCTAATATTCTCGCCGTAGACTAATTTCGTTGGGTTAGCGAAAAAATTCTTTCGTTTTTTGACCAAGAGTGCGTGTCAAAAATTATAATAACAGCCTTGAATGTGCGGTGCCATCTCTAAATACAGCCATTAGCCTGCGAGTGATAATTTATGGTGCGGTTTCGTTTGAAAATCAAAAGCTTTGCTAACCCCGCGAAAAGAGTTGACTCAAGTTGTCTGGCCTGATCGTTAACAATCACTTTGAGCACTCCAAAATGAGATATTCACTCGTAAATAAGATTCTAAAACTCCTGAACAGCAATAGCAACGAAATCGGTAGAGCATGGAAAATTAAAACCTTGACTCGTGATAAGGCATCAGCATCTTTACCAGAGATGTGTCTGATATTCATGATAAACTGTCCTACGAAGTCTAAATGTCTAAGCTATCTTAAATGTCTAGCTATCTCCTGCAAGCCATATCAAGCTTACAAGCGAAGGTTAGCGGGTCATGGTCAGTTGCTCAAGGACGGCACCTTCAAATCAAAACATTTTCGAATAGTGCTAGATCAGCTGAAGCAACGTGCGCCTTAGTCCGCTCGGAGATTATTCTGAATGCCTGTAGAAATTTTTAGATGTGACAAAATTTTTTAGACATAATTACAAGAAAATCTACTTTCACATTATGAAATTTTTATAAATAATAATAAAAAATTGCAATAAATAATACATTTTGGCATTTTGTGTTTACAGTTATCATCGCTAACAACGTTTTTGAAGTAACAACAGGAGAAGAGGTGCACTTGTCTTCAAATCAAGTTGTGAGCAAAGTAATTGAGGGATTGATAGGATTTACATCAGTTGAAAACTTTGAACGTTTTCAAAAAAGTTTTAGTGAAAATTTTCGTCCAATTTGTTCAGATAAATTTGCATCTCATATTCTTCAAAAAATGATTGAAATAGCATTTCTCAGAGCAGTTGGAAAGGAACAAGTGAACAGTCCTGAACCGCCCAGTAAAAAAACAAAACCTGACTCACTTGCAGAAAAGGAGTACAACCTAACAACTGAATTTTCGGAAGACCACCGGGAAAAATGCTTAGCTTTTGTGTTAAAAAGTGGAAAATTTTTATTA
The DNA here is from genome assembly GCA_006980735.1 of Dasypogon diadema. Taxonomy (NCBI): domain Eukaryota; kingdom Metazoa; phylum Arthropoda; class Insecta; order Diptera; family Asilidae; genus Dasypogon; species Dasypogon diadema. Next base: position 55,526 of record QYTT01091915.1, on the reverse strand, counting down.
AACAACTTGGAAGATTTTATAAAGGATTCTTACGCGAATCATGTAATGAGGACTAGCATACTTTGTTTGAGTGGTATACATGCCAGAAAAGTAGCCTTTAATCAAGGCAATGATAAGTGTCCATACGAAGAAAGTTACACAGTCCCTGAAGAGTGGTCTCAAGTTGTAGTCGAATACATCAATCGCCTTCAACTTTGGCCGCAATTCCCAGATTTCCCGTATACTGAGCTCTCTTCTGCGCTCTTGGGTAGCCTGTGTATAGCTTTATCGAAAGTTGATAAAAAACTATTGAAACACTTTGGGAAGAAAATTTTATGCCAGGCTTTTTTGAAAACCGAAGAAGATGAGGATAAAAAGAAAATTTCAATTAAGGATGATGGTGAAGAAGATGGTCAGGAAACAGAATCGCAAACACCCGAAGTACAGCTGGCGAAAGTATTCCAGTACGAATCATCCATAAGGTGAGTTGTGTAAAATTTTTATTTTTATTCACTGTTGAATATATCGGGGATTTCGTAGATTGCTGGAAACACTTCTTACAGTAGTCGGACCGAAATTGTTTACTCAACTCTATGCGATGTTATTTTCTGGTCGACTTAAAGTTTTAGCATTGAATCGTTCGACGAATTTCGCAGTTCAAAAACTCATTGAAAACACCAGAGAAAAAGTAGACTTCGAAACAATTTTCACTGAAATTTCAGAACACATCGAGGAACTACTGAGAGCTGGTCACACAGGTGTGGTGTTAGCACTGTCTGCTGCATGCTTAAGGCTATGCACCAAACAAGGGGCTTTTGTAACTGCAATTCAGAACGCTCTACACACAGCAAACTTAAAGGATAAATCAAAAGTATTTTTTAATTGCTTGCTGAAATTAAAACCTTACGAAATAGCCTCGAAAGATACATCGCAATTTGTTCACCTACATGGATCACTAATAATACAAAACATTCTGCGATTCAACAAACCTATTTTTCTTATCAATTGTATTCTAGAGGTTCCTTCGCACAATCTAGCCGCGATATTTTCGACTCCAAACGGTTCGTACATAGCTGATGTATTCTTAGAGAGTAAATTTGTGGGAGAGAAATCACGAGAAAAATTAATTCGTTATTTAGAAGGGAATTACATAGATATGGCTGTTACGAAATTCGGATCTAGAGTTGTGGAAAAATTGTTTGAGGCATCTTCAGAGGGACAAAAATCGAAAATAGCTAAAGAATTAGCTGATAAGATGAATCAGTTGAATGGCACCATGTTTGGTAGAGTTTTGTTTCAAAAGTTCCGTCTTAAAACTTATCAACTTAGTCCCAGTCAGTGGAAAAGTACTTTGGATAAGGGGAATAAAGCAGATAAATTGTTTAAAGATATTTTAGAAAAATAAAAAGTAAGTAATTTGTTTTTATAAAACTAAAAATAAAATTTACAGTTATTTTGAAAGATTATTTTAAAAGGTACAGTCAGATCCCTAATGAACGTTTCCCTAAGCAGAATTTACAGCTCTTCTCGAATTTCTATCTTTCTTTAGCTCAAGAATTTCAAGAGGAACTAAACATAAAACTATTGCTCATAGGGTGGGAGTAGCTAAAAGCACAATTTCAACTGTTTATATAAAATTTGTAATCTTTTTTTTTACGGTGAAGTCAAAGCTCAGAGGATACCCTGTGATATCATGCACAGCATTAGCGGCAAGGAAAATGGAGATAGGAAAAAGGGATTAGAAGATCGAGCGAAGTGCCTTCTTTCACGAGGAAGTTTTTGCGTCCGCCGCACTTTTTATTGCCTTTTGTGCAAGTGAATAGAACTTCCCGCACAAATCCTACAAGGAAGTTTTTGAGTCGTGCATGAAACTGGTTTTCTTTCTCATTTTTGTTTGCAGATTTCTTTCTTGTCATTTTTGCTCTCAACCTTCTCGTTTTCAAGAAAGAGATGGCTCTCATCCCACTTAAACCTTACTTAAAGTATTAAAGCACTTATTAAAAGATGTGAAAAATGTGTTGATACAAAGGGAGAATATACCGAAAAATAATCGCTATCTTTTTCCTCGCCGCTCCTTCAACCTTAGGGCACGAATACCTGGACCACACTACACAACTTTGTTTAAGTTTCAAATAACATAAAGTCTTGCTCAAGTTACATATAACCATTTAATTAATTCGTAAATTTTGCAGCTAAACTTTTATACCCATAACTCATTTTTTTTGTACTTTTTCCTCTTGATCCTCCGCCGTGCTTGTATGTATCCCTCACATTCTATGTATCAAATGCGGTTTTCGACTTTCTCCAAACGTATCTTATCCCATCTGAATTATAATCGTCCCACTTACACTCATCTGTGAAGAAGAGCTAGCCAGATATTTTTCTTAGAGTTTTCATAGGATCGCAATAACTTCAATTACCTTACGCCAAAAGGAAATATCTCCCTTGCGAAATTTCAACGTAGTTTCCTATTCTTTTTGCCTAAAGTAGGTTTTTCTTTGTACCACTCTGCTGTTATAAGTTGCTCCGCGCAAGATTAGAAGGACCGGCTCACCGGAGTGCCTGTATTGAGGACATGGTACGGCATACACTCTGTCTGCAGCCAATATGGGGTGGAAGAGTAACCGTGGAGTTGGAGCTGAGCCGAATGAGGCTGTAGGTACACAGAGAGCGTCTCACCTCCGTGTACAGACAGTTCGCCCTCAGGGTGGTCTTTGTCATTGCTAGGGCGATCCCATTGGGGTCCTTACGATGGAGAGAAAAACCATTTGTATCAAAAAAACTGAATCGGGAGCAGGCCAGTAGATAGGAAAAGGCCCACATTCGGAGTAGATGGAAAATAGACTTTTAAAGTGCTATCACGGATTGGGTAGTGAATTGGCAGCAAACAAGCTCTTTGTGTACACCCGGTAGGTGGATGGAAGAGCAGCTGTAGAGTTGAACCTGTGGTAAGGTTTGCAAAGGACGCCCTCCGCTCAAAGAACCGCGAGACTACAACAAACGCCCCAGGGGATAGTTAAATATAAAACTTTCTCCCAGAAGTAATGTGGGAAACAGTTTCGCACTGGTGCCCTCGAAGACGGGGGGAAGGGTAAATAAATAGAAAGAGTAAAAAAAACTAAACTATTTCATTAAAAAATGGAAAAATATAAGCTGAAGTTTCGGTTTGCATCGCAAATGCATATGGAAAGTGTATGACCTGTACTGCAAGTAAGTGTCCTCGAACAGCTGACACGAAAAAGTTTAAAATTATCGAATAGATTTTATCGAATATTCGACGTGAGATGCTCGACATATCGAATTGTGTATAGCAATAACGATAGTCATAAGATCACATTAACAGAATTTGACTCTAATTTTTATAAATTAACAACGCGCCCAATATAAAAATTCCATAAAATCTGGCAGACTGGTCATGCCTTGAAAAGGAACAACATGGCAACAATCAAGGTTATTCTGAAGGGAAGCCCACATTGTATTTGAAAGCGTGGCATGGTGGTTTGAGGTCGTGGAAGTGGATCTTTATGGATATGCTTAAAATCGTAGAGTCTGAAGAGATATGATTCCTAGAGAAGTTTGAGATCATGTGAGGTTTGTCATAGTCCGGTGGGATGTTGGTAAGATCCCTCACAAATCGTGAGTCACCGAAACCTTTCATTCCTTTCAGGTTCGTTAAAAGGGACTCAGCAAGTGGAAATATCACACCGTCTCATGCCCAGCTCTACTTTCTTACGCCTTTAGTTTCCTGTAAAGTTCAAGTGCCTGACGAAGCATTAACTAGACTAATCCAACAATCTCTATCTCCAGAGTATCATGTATAGTAGACCGCAGTAGATATCAACACATTATTTCGCAATATTTTTATGATATTTCACTTCTAGAAACAAATCATCTCTCTATCCAGAGAAGCATTCACAAAGAAGCTTCCAAATACATAAAAACACAACTATGCCTGCACTTAAGCTAAACTGCCAGATCCAATTGAAAACTTTTTCGTGCAAATACCGCGACGTCGCAAATCGATAACCGACAGAATGTGGGTAGTTCGAGGTGTAAACGAATTTGAGGTAACAAATTGAAGTTTTGTAACCCAGAGGATTATTTTAATAAAGTTTGTATAATTGATGGCAAACAATGTCCTTTCTAAATGATGCCGAGCCAAGCTTCATTCTTGCAGCAACATGAAAAGGCGCCCGGAGGAATTTGTTTCAGCAAAACATGCGCACGCAGCTATTAATTTCCTTCGGTTGTCTTATTGTTGTGTTATGAACCAGGGGCTCTTGTTAGCAGGTGATTTACGGCCTGGCCGTTCAGCGACCGATCGAATATTAACACCTCCGACCAATTGGAAGCCCACAAAGGTAGCAAACTAATAAGAACTGATGGTTTTTATCTTTGGGTGGATTTTTTTTTTGCGAAAATTTCTGGAGGTTGTTTAAATTTTCCTTCCAATTCCACAAAGCAATTGCATGCAAATTTGTTATCACGTGTGGACCCCAAATAATTATGAAAAGATTTATACGTGGTGCCTACACAAATCAAAATTTATGACGGCAGGGAATTGTCTCTGAGGTGTCTCATATCATATTCGCTCATTTTGTGTCATATACCCGAAAAATGTCCATAACTTTGTCCAATCGAAAATCTTGGCAGGAATTTCTTATTCTCACCTCGTCGTCGTCTGCCTCACGTCGAATGGGATGTTGGAGATTTTATCAGCGAGAATAGAATTTATCACATGCTCGCCATGTGGTATGAAAGACGGGGAGACCAGCAGACTGCGTCTTCATGTAATAGGCGAAGATATCGAAGCGCATGGCAGCTCCCATCGGTACGGGGACGAAGTACGATCAGTGCGGGAATGTATGTTTAAGGTGTACTCGTAATTTGTTAAGTTGCTCGTTTAAATGTGGACCTCCAGGTCAGTAGAAGGTAAGACTAAGAAGACCGGGGGCTGCTGAAGAACGAGAGGACCCACCTTATCCCAACACCTGAGTACTATAAAATGCGAATGGATTTCAAGGAAAATAAGCTAAACGGTGACGACTTATATTGCAGATTGACATGGCATTCTAGGCTGAAATACACGATCGCTACATTGCCACACAAGTCGCAATGCTCTTTTCGGATATCGGTACAACTTATGCTAGTGGTCAATTCGATATTAATTTCCTATCGTCCGTTGCAGAACATCCTATTTTGTTTCTCTACCATGCACGTTAATGGTGGGTGATGAAGGTGTACCTTGGCCCGGCGTCGCATGGCATTTTGTTGGCACCCCGTAAATTACGTATTTATGGCGCGACGTGTTTTATACTTTTGAGGTTGTTTTACATTTTATGGACATTCGATCATATCGTAAATTCTGAAAATATTTTCCACTTTACTATTGAAGGGGTAAAGGTTAGAAAAAGGAAAATTATCACTTTCTGATCGGAGATAATCAAGTGAGCTGCTTGTTAAGTATTGGGGAAAGGTTCGCCAGTTGCTTTCTGAGGAATTGATACTGAGCCTCCAAAAGATAGGCTTGATATCAGAATTTTTATTATTGATTTTTTTTATTAAGTAGTATTACGTTCAGGTTCATTGTACTAAAACATATTTTTAATAACATTGTTAAGAAAATCCTCCTGTCACTTTAATGGAGTAGGGCAACATTTATTCAATTGGGTTTTTAAGTGTTGGACCCTTTCCTTATTTCTTGCACACAAATATGTAGATTAAATCTCTCCTCTTCAGAGGCAACTATCGTTTCTAGATTCCAGAGAAGGATCTCTTTTCATTTGTAATCAATTTTCAGTCAATTTCACGATATTTTAGAAGGTACTTAGTGGTGTAGTGTCTTAAGTCCATGCGTCCTCTGAGCCCAAATCAAGATTAGACGACTGGAGCTTGAGAGGCGTTCTCTCGGGTCAGTTCGTTAGCCAACCTATATTTGGTTACCGCTATTCCTCGGAGTTTGAGATCGGCAAAAGGAAGGAAGGGAGAGCATTGCGAAAAGGATACGTGTGCAGACGCCAAACTGTGGGTCAGTCAGTTGGTTGCCGCGCCAATTGCTACAATTTCAGGAGTTTGGGTTCTCATGAAGGGAAGGATAAAAGGGATAGGGAGTGGAGAAGGAATGTGCGGGTCACTAAACCCCGGGTCAGTCATTCCTTGGAATCTGGGGTTTTGCGTAGGGAAAGAATGGATAAGAGGAAACGAAGGGGCACATGGAGATTAAAGAAAGTTGACCATAGCAGCTGTTGACTCTGCTGAATGTATTTACCGGGAAATTAGTAGACCCGTAGCTACTTTTGCTATAGGTTTTGAAAAGAAAAGAATTCGATAAAGGGTCTTACGTCCTATTTATGTTGGTAGCCAGAATACTGATGAAAAATACAGTTAACCGATATTATCAACTATATTAAATCTGGTAGATTAGGATAGCTTAGGTACCTGATTGAAACAAATAGCACCAGGGCGCAAAAAACTCCGCAGGTTTCAACATGAGCAGAAAGCCTCGTTGACGTAGAAAGGGATCTTAGGGTTGCTAAAACTTTTCCAAAATTGAGTTAAGGTAGTCATGGTGGGCTGGTTTCAGTTTAAACCACATTTGAATAATTTTTATTAGTTTGATAACCACTTTATATGAAAGAACTAAATAAAGTGTAATTTTTTGCGAAAAATA
>QYTT01091915.1:34421-48857 GCA_006980735.1 Dasypogon diadema | reverse complement strand
CCTTTCCTTATTTCTTGCACACAAATATGTAGATCAAATCTCTCCTCTTCAGAGGCAACTGTCGTTTCTAGATTTCAGAGAAGGGTCTCTTTTCATTTCTAATCAATTTTCAGTCAGTTTCACGATATTTTAGAAGGTACTTAGTGGTGTAGTGTCTTAAGTCCATGCGTCCTCTGAGCCCAAATCAAGATTAGATGACTGCGCTTAAAATCTAGAGTAGCACAGCTGAAATCCACTCCACTGACAAGGTTAGAGTTTTGTGCGGCAGTTTTTCTAGTCAACGTGCAAAGTGACGGATTGAAAAAAAATAACAAAAACGCTGGTTGGTTGCAATAAGACTGTAACAGCACTCTGTATTGAAATCGTTCATTTTTCTTATGCATCTTAGCTATGTATTTTGAAGGTATGGTAATTCCTTCGCCTTCTCTAATTGTATCCTTCCATCTTCTAATTGTATCCTTCCATCATCTTGTGGCTGAGAAAATGCTGGATCCGCCAGTTGAATATTCGGTACTATTCTCCATTCTGTTATTCTCTTCCATACGAATATCCTTTTTGTTTATGTGTTTGGAGGCGACGGTGCCCAGTTCGATTGAGTCGAACCTGGGATTCCTGAGAGCAATTCCACAAAGGTTCTATCATGGATTTTCGCCCCTCGTTAAGGTGGGCTTTCATGGTGGATCCTCTTGTGAGCGAGAAACCTTTCGGATTTCAGTCAGCCTCTCATCAGGGCTAAACGTGGAGCTTGAGAGGCGTTCTCACGCCTCTGCGAAGTCGCCTGGAGAGGATAAGTCTCGCTTGAGTCTCAGTCGTTTAGGCGCCAAGCCATAACAAAATGTGACCAACGCAATCCAAGTGCGGCTATAACAGATTACAGAGGTCGGTATAAGGGTAAAGAAAGAAGAAGATAAAGGGGCAAAGAGGGTAAACTCCAGATTGGTCAATTGATTGGCAGTCAACTGCCGCAACTTCTCGGAGTTTGGCATTTCTATAAAGGGAAGATTAAAGGTATAGGGAAGAGAAGGGTGCGTGGGCCACCAGATCTCGGGTCAGTTCGTTAGCAATATAGGTTGGTTACCGCTATTCCTTGGAGTTTGAGATCGGCAAAAGGAAGGAAGGGAGAGCATTGCGAAAAGGATACGTGTGCAGACGCCAAACTTTGGGTCCGTCAGTTGGCTGCCCCGCCAATTGCTACAATTTCAGGAGTGTGGGTTCTCTTTGAAGGGAAGGATAAAAGGGATAGGGAGTGGAGAAGGAATGTGCGGGTCACTAAACCCCGGGTCAGTCATTCCTTGGAATCTGAGGTTTTGCGTAGGGAAACAATGGATAAGAGGAAAGGAATGGGCGTATGGAGATAAAATAAGTCGACCATAGCAATTTTTGACTCTGCTGAATGTATTTACCGGAAAATTACTAGACTTGTAGACATGGGTTTTGAAAAGAAAAGAATTCGAATAAAACGTCTTACGCCCTATTTATGTTGGTAGCCAGAATACTGATGAAAAATACAGTTAACCGATATTATCAACTTTATTAAATCTGGTAGATTAGGATAGCTTGGGCACCTGCTCGAAACGAACAGCACCATCAGGGCATGCAAAACTCCGCAGGTTTCAACATGAGCAGAAAGCCTCGTTGACGTAGAAAGGGATCTTAGGGTTGCTAAAACTTTTCCAAAATTGAGTTAAGGTAGTCATGGTGGGCTGGTTTCAGTTTAAACCACATTTGAATAATTTTTATTAGTTTGATAACCACTTTATATGAAAGAACTAAATAAAGTGTAATTTTTTGCGAAAAATAGGCGGTTTATTTTTCAATATTTGACTTTAGTAAATGCATTTTTATAGAAACTATAATAAACATAAAAACTCATAGTCGAATTGAACTAAATTTCCACTACAAGGAAATATTTTAAATCGTAAAGTACGGCATATCAAACCACTGCCACTGTTTTGATTTGGTTTTATCAAAATTATAACGTACACATCTCTTCCTAATCATCCCTTCTTGATAACGCACGCATCCAACTTGCGGATACTCGAATTTAAAGCAAAGTTTCCTCAATGTAAAATAAGCTTTTCCCATAGCTATAGAGGCATAATTGTTCACTTTCTGCAAGCAGTTTAGAAAAGTTTGCTCGCATTCACAACTCAATCTAAAAATAGCTGAGATGAAAACACCAATCGCCTCCACACTTATCAAATTTGCAAAAGATACCTTGTGAACAAATCGGGATTAGTTAACCCGTGTCCAGTTTGTTTCGCCAATATAATATCAGAGCACTTATCATGAGCACGACAGCATTTATCGGTTTCTTTTTGAGACCCTAAATCGTTGTCATTGAGGGCAGTATCTCCTGGGCCGCACCATTTCGTTCCTGGAATTGTTAGACCATTATTGGTAGGATCTGGTGGTAGCGCCTGCTTGTATATATCTTCCTCTTCGAATATTGCGTTCTCTTCAAATGATGATAAAACCAAAGAAATTTGGAAGATGAAGAGTAAAGAAATAAAAGCTCCACGGATTTTGAAAGACATGGTGACACTAAGGGGATTAGGTCACAACTGTAGTTTATTCTAAGTGAAGCCATCACCCGCCGCCACTTAAAGCGCAAATTGATGAGAACTTGGCAGCTTTGTAAGAGATCATGATTTGACTCGTGGCGAATTTCTCGTATTTAGATGATGATCTATCCCGTGTTTGTGTTGATTTGAAATATCTCAAAAAACTACACGTTCCTCATTTTCGACTTGAGCTTTATTGTTTGCAGTCAAAGATTAAAGTTGCAATATACAATACCAAAAAGTCAATAAATTGATACATAGGGAAATACCTATTCAAAATAAATTAAAAAAAAATTAAAGTGTCCAACTTTTCTCGTCGGTTTATGGCTTTTTCTTCCATGTTAACCCAGCCTTACACCCGAAATTATTCATGGTCTTCTTTCATTCCTTTGATTCTTCTATTGTAATTTTCCTTTTCTTGGAGGTTTGTACGACACGAAGAGTCGAAAAATATATGTACACCAATAAAAATTCATGCGATATCCATACATGTTTTAAATAAGACAGCTATACATTATTTTTTGAAGACATTTTTTAAATCTAGTTTCTTACAATATTTTAGAATGCCTCGCATATAAATATAAAATATTGGTGTCAGCGAAAAAAAAGCAATTTTCAATCTTATTAGAAAATTTGGTCGAATTTTAATTTAATCGGATCGTGTTCCACCCTGAAGGAATCAACTGAACTGGTAAAATTTGATTGAAGATGCCACCGGGGAAGAAAAACCAAGAATTTTCCATTTAATCCGATTTTGGCTTGATCAAGACATTAGCCAGCCACTGGGACATCATATGTCTCCTCTTCCAGTTGACTTTTTTCATGGTCCTTCATCAGGATGCATTTGTTTTTTTTTTATTTTACTTGTTAAGAAATCACTGAGGGCTCCTTATTCCCCGAAAAGTGCCTTGAAGTGAGCAGAACTTTGCTTCTTTGCAGCAGTATGAGCATCAAGATTTTCTTTTTTTTTTTACTTTTAAAGGTCGTGATAGTAGAATGGTAGTAAATGGCGGTTCATTTTATTTTGCTTTGGACCTTTATTACGAAAATATCAAATTACACAGCCCAGAGAGCTAAGTTTGATGAGCAGCTTCCAATCTTCTATTGATTTAGCATGAAACGAGTAATGACCCGTTTGTTGCCTTAAGGGTGATATCCAGAGATAGTAATAAGAAAAAAATGTGGGAAATATGGAGGAATTGATTATGTCCCTTTTTTGTGGGGAAAGAATGTGACATGAACTAGAAAAGGAGTTTATATAACAAAGGCAGTTTCTTTGCCTGCTTATCTTGTTTTGTTATCGAAGTTTGCAAGTTGCTTAAAAATTTTAGTAAATGTTGATTGATATGGACAGAATTTTAATGAATCCCTTTTTAGCAAATAATTAGAAATCTTTCGGTGGCAGTAATTCCATTTGATGTGGACATGTCGATTGCATTGAGACTGAGGAGAATATTATTATCAGCCCACTAAGATTTGGTGTTTTAATTTGGATGATTTTTTTAAAAATGTTGGGAATATATTAGAAGTGTAAAGAGTGTACATTAGAAATTTCTTAATCAAATCTTTCTAAGTACTTATTCCACACAGAACAAATTTCAGCTGATCCAAACTTAATTTGGAAGAATTTTGTGCTTTCTTACAGATCCTAGCCATATAAACAAAATAACTTGGTTTATTATAACATCACAACTATTCACAAGTTGGAGTTAATAAATATTTCTAGTTGCCAGATTTTTAAACAATTTCCTGAGGTGAAATTTCAATAATTTAACCACGATAGCTTCTTAGCCCTTAGAACCTGTACTTTGAAGATCTTTCTGGAGGGTGTAAACTAAAGGTCAGAAGAATCAACCTTAAGTATTCATTGATATCTGTTGCCAAGTTTGTGCAGTTATAAGACTCATATATGTTTTTATGAATAGGGGGAGTTTAGATGAAAACAATTACTTTAGCATTAAAGCGCACTTGACTAAATACTAATACCTAAAGTAAATACAAAAAATAAAAAAAACCGGTGCATGCCTTAGCAACTTCCCTCGATCATAAAATGACTACAATTCAATGAGCTATTGTCTGAAAAATCTGAAGTAAACATTGCCAGATATTTTACAGCTGAATTTATCATCTCGCTGACTAAACAAACAAACAAATTTACATCCAAGTAAAGGTCGATTCACACTTACCGGTACGACACGGTACGGCACAAACCAGCAACGAAACGACACCGCCATCTAAGGGCAACGAAAATAAATGGGTGCTGATTTTCTATACTGTCGCGAAAAAAATAGCGCCTAAGTGAAGTGAAAATGTCAAAAATTTACAACATAATACATATCAAACATGGCGACGTACAGGTTCTATTAACTTTTTCGAAATCATATTTGAAATATTTTGTCGGTTCGTTTCGTGTCGTTTTGAGCCGACAAGTGTGAATTGGCCTTAAGGATTTGAGTTTCTTTTTTAACTTTAAGAAGGCAAATCTCACTGAACAGTAACGTAGTTTCGCTTCTATATCTACATAAGATTTTCTAAAGCCTCATTGTAAAATTCAACATAAAAGAGTTCTTGAGAAAATGACAATGATAGGCTTTAGTGATAATGTTGTTAGTTGGTTCAACTCCTACTTAAAATCTTGGTGGCTTACAGTAGTTGCATATGGTTCAAAATCCATGCCCTTTCTGTAGTCATCAGGTGTCCCACAGGGAGCGATCATTAGCCAGTTGACGTTTTTAATTTTTATTAACGATCTTCTGGAGTTTCATTCATTAAACTGTCAACGTATAGACAATGCCAAAGTTTTCCAAGTAATTAATGATTATGAAGATTGCTTGCAACTACAAAAAGATATTACAATATTGGAACTTTTTTATCATTAAATATTCCTAAATGTAGACAAATTACCTTGAGTTGGAAAACGCACATTTTTTTCAATTACAGCATACATGAATCCATTTTTAGAAGGGACCTATTTTTTATTAGAAGTTATTATTCTCTGCGCTAGTTACTCATATTACTAAATAAGACCTTAGCCTCTCGTTTTTGAAAAGAGGACTTTATGAAATCCGTGCTATTTAAATTATATTGAATAATATATTGAAAAAAGCAGAAGTTGATGAGTTGTTCTTTCCAAGGAACTTGGACTAAACGGCTCTTGTTTTTTTTTTCTACCAAAAAATGCAAAAATTTTCACATTCGTTTCAAATATGTAATTTATTTTTCATCAGCTATTTCGTTTCTGTTGTCCATTAACAGATTCCTATTCTTAAATTAGATTGCGGTCTTTCCTTTTTTACGCCACATTTTGTTTTAATTTAAATAAATTTGTTGGGGGATTTTATTTTTTGTAAACGATCTACTCTACAAATTATGCCACAAACTGCTTATAGTATACCGAGAATACCTGCACCACAAAATTTTAATTCTTGCCATTATAAATTATTTCAATTTAATTGTGAATATGAATGTTTCAGCATCCACAAATATCTGTTTATCTTAATTAAAAATCAAAACTCATTAAACCCGTAAATATTTGTCTTGTTAAGATTTAGACAGAAAGAAATCTTTTCTCAGTGTAAGATTCAAAAACCCTAACGGATCGGTGTAAACACATGACTACTCTTTTTTGTTTGGCACTTGTGGGTTTTTCATCCAAGAGAAGTGGCCATTTAAGAGCCTTATAATCTTCCTAATCGTTCCTAAGACTCCCTGGTAATCACCTATCAAAATACCATAAAAAGTTATCTAAACGAGAAATTCTAACGACCCATCCGAGCATATTTCAAGCCCCTCAGCTCAGCCCAACCAGATGGAGAGGAGATACGTGAGCAATAGATAAATCTTTTGTGAAACTATCAATAAAATTGACAGTCGATAATAAATTGTGATTAACAGCAACACGTCCGAGGGGAAGCAGTAACTGTTGAGGTGAACCCAAAGAGATTTTCCCTGACCACAGTACAATCGAAAATAATTAGGCAGGAAACAAATCATCGAAGTGATGCGGTGAGCATTAAAATGGCAACATGGTGAGCATTTGACACGAAATTTTTGGATGGATCTGGAGTCAGCAGCGTGGATTTATGGAAGATGTCCAGGAAGTAACAAAGTTTACGCCTAACCAGGAAGGGAACAGAGCACACGTTCATGATAAATAGCCAACGCATTTTTGAACTCTGCTTGACGTCCGAAAGGATTAACTTGACTTGTAATACTTAACTTTTTAACGTCGTTAATTGTAACATTCCCAGGTAGTGTACATAACAATCATTGAGCGAGCCTGTTTTACTTACCGTAGATATTTAGTTTTGAGGAATTTAAATTTTAGGGCACTCCACGCAAGATTCAAATCGGCATCCAAATTTAAGCCCGAATTTACATAATTTTTATTTGTGCACAAATTTAAAGAAAATCAAGGGAACCCAAATTCGAGTCCCCCCAAGATCTACTAATAACCAAGATTTTTTCTGCTGATGATAGACTAATCATTAGAAGTTGTTGCTACAACTAAGTAATTTGGAATCCATGCTATAATTCTGTATCGGCTATTAATAATAACACTATCCTACTAACAGATTACAACAGTGAAGAATGAATATATTAGCAGTTGTGCAAACTAGGTAGAAGAGGGTTCCTGTCGGCGAGCTTCACGTTGATATGCGGAATTCCGCAGGATTCTATTTTTGGGCCGCTTCTTTTTCAGCTCTACGTTAATGATATACTCTCGGTTGAATGACATTATGAAATTCTTTTACACGCAGATGATAGAAAGGTCGTTTCATTGAAATCGTGCTATCTCTGAAATTCTAGACTATTCGCTATCTACTGGTTGTTGCACTTTGCAGTTTTCCTCTGACTCGTATTAATGAGTGTAAAAATTTAAGTGTTTTAATCAGCAGAGTGTAAAGGATGTCCCAACAAGAGCGACAAATTTAAATTTGGCGCCATTTCTGCTGCTGTGCTCTAACAGTCAAACCATTATGACAGTTCGATGGTACACAGTCCGCCATTATTAAAAATGGATTGCTATTCGACACAATAACGCATTCTTATTGGTAAACATTATTTTAAAAATGGTGAAAGTTTGACTACTTCGATTCGCAAATTGTGTCCAATTTTTGATAGATAAAATGTTCCAATTGCATTAACTGTGGTATGAATGGTATGGATCTCGAAGGCATGTGTTTCCAACAAGATGATGTCGCTTGTCACACATTACGTGAAACAATGGGATTATTGTACGAGACATTCCCTGGTCGTATAATCTCCCATTCTAGATCTAGATCGTACGACTTAAGGCATTTGGACTTATTTCTCTGGGGTTTATTTAAGTCAAAAGTTAATGTCAGCAAGCCCACGACCACCCAAGTCTTAAAGGAGGAGATTAGATGCTGTATCACTGAGATTCAACCACAGTTATGCCAAACCGGGATTGAAAATTTCGTCAAAAGAACGCAAATGTGGAAGCAAAGCCAAGGAGGATATATACCAGATGTGTTATTCCATACATAATTCCCACATGTCTACTTTTTCAAATTTTCGGCTCTTGTTGGGACACCCCTTAATTATGTCAATACATCCCTTGCGAAAATATGTCGCGAGGGAGATAGATGCATATATGAATTCTAGCAGGATATGCGTTAAGTTTCAACTGAGCTGATTAACTACGTCTCCCAGCCGCCTGTGCTTCAATACTCGAAAATACAACATATTGTTCCATGTTATATAGTTGCTCGGCCCCTCGAAAATCATTATATACATGTTCGATAGTGTTTCTTATTTCATAGGTGAAAAATTTCTGATCATTGCAAGATAACGACCTGCTTGTGAACTTATCGGGCACATCTAGAAAGCTTTTACGCCCATGATTCAGTACAAGCCCACCTTTCAGAACCAATATATCGTTCTCAGCAAAATGAACAAATATATTATTTCCTTGTATCCCACGGGGACGTGTGGTGCTCGAAAGTATCTAGCCACCCACTGCACTGTTTGCACGTTCCCATACCGAAAGCATTTACTGAAATCCACATCTAATTATCGTCAATTATTCTTTTCAATATGAACCATTTTCCGCCGACTCGCACATCCCCAATTTTCTCAATCGCGTGATCGTAAATCATCGAACTGTCATAGATCGCGCAGCGAACGAGAAGCGCTTATTCAGCGATCAATATCTCACCTGGAGCAATTATCGACAGAATTTCAATTAGCCAAGGCGGTATGCCCTTCGCACAGTGGGGTCTTGCGGTGGTAGTTGCGCAGAGGATGGAAATGCGCCCCATCCTTGTGTTAATGGTTAATAATTCCAGTCGCCATTTATCATTCAATTTTCACGTCTCCGTGCGCACAGACTGCATGCAGCCATGGAGGACCGCCGAGGCGAAGACACACCGGCTCCATCGGGTACTTGAGGTATTTGGCCCGGGGGCGCAGTATCAGAAGCGGAGAAAAAATGAATTTTATGCCTCTACATGGCTTCGCAGACCGTTTGAGGTTATATTTGATTTATGTCCACGTAATTGTTAGTTTTTGGTTAACAATTTGGCGCAATTTGCCGTAATTCCACCTTGCAATAAGTCCCCAGCCGCCACGGCACATTAAGTGATTTAAATTGCGCACCTATTAGACGAAACGATAATGAATTATGGGCCCCTAATGATATGAAATAATAGCGAGTGAGTAATTGGCGTCGGTTCCAGCAATCCGGCTAACAAGGAGTGTCATTTTTCTTGGCACAAGGCGTGAAGTGTTGTTTGCATGGTATCCTGCGGCCACTTCACCCGTGTGAATGATATGTTTCCGATTCAAGCTGAGTGTTTGCGGGAAGTTCCCCGTGCGCATAAGAGCCCAACAGCTCTTCACACAATGGGACTAAATTGCACTTCAACAGCATAAAATCAAGGGTCGATAGGGCAAGTATGCGGAAGGATCCCATAAATTTCCTCCCATCAAGGATGCTGCTTCACTTATTGTTCCTGTCCTGCTGTCCAAAGTATATATAACGAAAAATGCTCCAGGTAGACAGACTATTATCCTTGTCACGCCTTTAATGATCTTGTCAAAACCTCTCCAATAGAATGGTGGAAAATTATTGTTATCTTAAGGATAAGTGTGGGAATTTTGTTCTTTTCGAATTTCGAATTAAAAGCAATTCAGGAATGATTATTGAACTTTGCAGAATTTGTACTTGCTACTTTTATGTAGTAGCCTGTGTGCTTAGCCCTATTGAAAAGCTTCCTTGTGTCTGCTCTCAGTTTGTCCAGCTCTCTGTCCCACCAGGACATTTTTTGATGAAGAGGCCTAGTCTCTCTACACGTGACATGGCAGCTAGATTGATATATGAATTAATTAACAAGTTTTGAGCTGAGTTGAAATAGGCTCTGGATCAGGTAAATGTGTTGTATTCGTCAGGGTGAGATTCCTTGAAGTAAGATCCAAAATTTTCTGACGAATTATATTGTTGAAACTGGGTTCGTTACCAGTATTAACTATATCCATTTTTTACTTCCTGGTATCGTTGCTACCCATAGGGCATACATCCCACTATGAGTTGTTTATTGTTGTGCCTGCAATGGTTCAGCAGTTGCGTTATCTTCTGTGGAGACGATTTATTCCAGTCGCCAGAGAAGTAAGCCCCAGGATTAGGTTCTTCACCATCGCTCCTCCAATGGCGGCATTTAGTTCTAGGCCTTCGAACTCCATATAGCAGCCCCCTGTTTTGCTAAGATGTCGGGTTTTTTGTTCCTTGCAATCCCTATAAGTATCCTCTGGCCCGACAAAGTGTTACCTCATTTTTCGAGAAACAACCATCCGACTTTTTTACACATTCCATCACTAGGGATGAATTCCCCTCCTTCCGATCAATGTATCTGACCAACTGGTTGATTGTCTAATGCAATAATAATTTTACCTCCTAGTACCTGATCTTTCCTTATGTAATTCAACATACGAACCATAGCCAGCATCCCTGGCTCGTAAACCGAGGTGCATTTCTCCCAGATTACATAGAAAGAGAGATTTAGGTCTTCAGAGAAGATTTCTGCACTTATCTTGTTGACCTTCAGGGACCCGTCCATGAATATATAAAATATCTCCCGGTCCCTTCTGTAGGAGTGATATGTCAGTGATAGAAGTCTTGTGAATTCTTTCAATTATCCTGATCCTCTTGGTCCTGTCATTGAGCATCGTGAGTTCCCTAGTCTCTTTTGTGATCCACGATTTTCTATGTCGATACTAAGTACCGAGTATACCATGTACCATCTTACTAGATCATGAGTGCCGCCTCCACTGGTAACTTTTTCACGAACAGATCCAGCGGTGGCAGCTTCAGGAGAGTTTCTAGCGCACCTGTGAGTGTGGCACGAAAAATTCCCGTGATCTCTAGGCACGCCATCCTCTGTACTCTATTCAATTGCCTCCGAACGGTTACTTGGCATGCTTTGGAACACCAGAGTACCGCAGCAAATATAAGGATAGATCTCACCACCCTATTTTATAGTCCACACACCCTTCTGTATTGATACAACACCACCTTCGTTTTGCTAGCTATACTGAAGGTTATTCTGGAATCCAAGTATACACCTAAGTGGCTTTTGTCTTTTGGCTTTTGTCTCCCTAGAATCATTGCGCTCACATCCAAAGAGCGTAAGAATTTCAAATTCTAGATTCTTTGTCTTCCTAATGAAGATTAGCGTTATTGTCATGCTCACTTATAGTAAGACTCTACCTACCCCCTAACATCCTTCCACCATTCAAAGAGCATTCCTCATGACCTCTTGTATAGCCTTTACGTGCTGGTGTCAGCCCAGGTCGATAACAGGAGTCATACTTGTAATTATTAACAGCAGCAACTTTTCCTTAGTTGAGTTTGCAAGGCATGAGAAATAAAATGACATTTTTTGGATAGAGGTAAAAGAAACAAATCACGACCTCCTCTACACGTCCAAAAAATTAGGGCAACTATTTAACTTCAAGGAAGGCACGATAAAATAACAAATAGTTGTGTCTTTATCTAAGCTTAAAAGCAGACCCCAGTAAGCAAATTGCATGCCGAGGGAACATAACCGATTCAAACTTTTCCTGCTTCTATTTAACCCCTCAAATGTTTTTTTTGCTCCCAGTCAACAAATGTTAGAACTTTTATAAAGTGAATTAAAAAATAAAGTAAAACATCCCAGGTGAAGGCGAAACATCGGCCAAACTTCCAAAATCCAATTCCAGTCCCCCCCCAGCTGATGTCGAGAAATTGGCAAAGTTTGCTTATTTGATTTTATCAGCTGATAAGAGGCATAGAATGGCATCGTCAGTGGGAAAAGCCCAGGGGCCGGATATTGCAATTATTTGAAACGCGGTGAAATAAAAAGGGCAGTCATCGGAACGGCTCTGAATAACTTGTGTAGGGATGGCAGTATCCTGGCAGACAAAGGGACTAATGCTAACAAGCCATTAAGGAAAAGTGCACTCCGGCCGTGAATTCCTGCACGAAATTTTCGGCAGGGTAACTGCAGGCAGGCTACGGGCTACTGTCGGGCTGTATATGTATATGATTGAGTGTGATTTGTAAAAGAACAATACATCACCCTTCGGATTTCAAATTGGTGTAACTCAGTTGATGGTTCACTTTTCATCCCTTGCATGTATAGTGCGGGAACAGGTAAGTCTATTGCTGAGGGTAAATGCGCAATTACGGGTCAAACCTCTTCTCCTTCTCTGCACTGATTTTGTGATAAAAAAAAAACCTGGGCGCCTGCTTATCCTTTTGTTTGTTTTCGGTTGGCCGATCGGTGGATCTAATCGGATCAGGTAAGATTTTATCTGTCTGCTTCTGGATCTTGAATACTGTTTTAGTTGTTAGGAGGAAATGGATATCTTTAATCCCGTAATCTGCGTCTATGCGGCATTTTTATGGTTCATTTTTATGAAGGAAATTAAAAAAAAAATGATTTGAGGAATATCCTAATTTTTAAATATATAGTGGCTATCTATTGTTAGCAATTATTTATTTGACAATTTATCATTTTTTCTTTAATATTAGTTCAAATTAAAATTATGTCATTTCTTTATAGTCGCACTAACCGTAAAGGAATCCTTAACACATCGCGTTCTAAGAGAACTCTATATGTAAAAGTTTCCCCCGGGATTAAGACATATACATAAACGGCATATTTTTAAATAAAAGCCAAAAAATGTGCAAATATTATTTTTGTTGACCACGTAATTTATTTTTCACGTACGGGAACAAAAAGAAGTCATTAGCTGTGTTTTTTTTGGGAAATGGAGTTATGAAAGCTAAAAAAAACGGTTCGAATCCATGGAGTACAGGGTTTATTCTTCTTCTTCTGTTTTTCTCCTTTTTAGTAAATCCGAGA
Source organism: Dasypogon diadema (assembly GCA_006980735.1). Taxonomy (NCBI): domain Eukaryota; kingdom Metazoa; phylum Arthropoda; class Insecta; order Diptera; family Asilidae; genus Dasypogon; species Dasypogon diadema. The sequence goes on along the minus strand of QYTT01091915.1, from coordinate 35,923 downwards.
TACGTAAAGACCGTAATGAAAACTTGAAATTTATCTTAATATCAGTTTTATTTACATTTGTGTTTATTTTAATTGCTATGGAGCGCAAAATCTATCATCTATTTTCCCATAGAAGACTTAAATAACCCAGTAAGCTTATTAACTCTGTAAAATAACCGAGTTAATTTAATCCAGTTAATGTATGACAACTCTGTACATTCTTCAGCTGTGCATCGTAGATGTTATTATATACGATCGTGCATTATCAGGAGTGCGCTCGAAAACGTAGCTAAAGCTGTAGTTGCAGTTATACAAAAGCTATTTCATAATTCTGTCAAGTCAACTGCAACCGCTCGTAGTTTTGGAACGGTTGACATTACATTTGTCAATATAAGAGCTGTCATTTTTGTCATTTATCGTATTTTTAAAAATGACCCTGTGATTAAAACCTCGACAGAAATTAAAAATTATTACCGTCTTCCACTTCTATATTTTTGTACCGATCCCCACATTCCTCCACTATACCCTCCATTTATCAATTATAAACACAAAAAACACCACACAACTAGACAGCTGTCAATAAGTATAGCTATCTTAGAACGTGCTTAAGAGCAGGTGCCAAAATAGTTGACTCACTAGTCAAGCTGTTTTGAAACGAAGTGAAGTTGCATCGAATGACGGTGGAGAGTCAGCTTCTTAGTTTCGGAACTACTGAGGTCAGCTATAGTTGACTATAGCTACGTTTTGGAATGCACTCCAGTTCGCACACAGCATCTATGTTTTCTGGCACAACAACCGATTTTGCATGACATTCTTTAAACTCGTCCATTCGCTCACGCCCACGATTGAATTCACTAAACCAGTGACATACAGTAGTTTTAGATGGTGCTTCATCGCCAAAAGCCGAACTGAGTTCACCGATGCACTGTTGTTGAAATAATCCACGTGGAAAGTCGTAGTAAATCATCGCACGAAAATTCTCAAGAGTTAATTCCATTTTTTGACTGAGATGAAATTTTCAAGTCACTGTAAACAACGAAAATTGCGTCCATATGACAAAACCTTCTGAGCACGGTTTACAGACTACAAGGTTAGCCAGGTTTGTAATTTGAATCGCCATTTCGTGACGTCACTCTGGATATTTTGTTCTCACAGCTTTCCCATTGTGGCAATTTTGCAACGAGTGATGTAAATCTAATGTAAAATAAACGCGGATTGTATTGTATTAAAAATTACACAAAAAATTCATTAAAAATCACGTCTCTTTTGCTCGCTTTCAAATGGAATGCTACCAAAACAATGTAGCCAGAGTGACGTCATGCATGTCAAATTGCAAACCTGGCTAACCTTGTAGTCTGTAAACCGTGCTTCTGAGCACATGTACCAACTTTAAACTTTACTATGAATATGACAGATGACGCCCAGCAACACCATTGTTGCCAGTTCCGGATATATAAATATCAACCTTCGTATTCAGATGACAGTAAACACAGGCGAGAGGAGGAAGGAAATTTTAGAGAAGA
>QYTT01091915.1:8454-30280 GCA_006980735.1 Dasypogon diadema | reverse complement strand
ACATTATTTCTACTCCTGAAGTCTTCAAATATAAATCGTTATCATCTCCCTTACCAAAGACCACTTAGTCCTAATTTGGCATTTTTTTCGAAACAGCAGAATATCCTAATCCTAGTCCTCATTGCCCAGGACATTTCCACTAACCACAATTAAATTCCTCTACAGCTCTGGAGAAAAGAACCAAAACAAACCAAGTATGAAGCATCGTCGGAAAGTCAAAAATCTCACATAAAAGCGCCCCAAGTTTACTCAAACCGCATGGTAAATGTAGCGCATGCTCTGACATTTTGTGCGCGCACCAACCAATGGGAGCGCTGCAATTACGACAAATGAAAAGGTGAAATTACCACCAGCCAAACTTAACTGCGGAAGACGCCAAGGCGAAAAACACGCCCATAAAATCGCATAGGCGGAGCTGACTACCTCGAGATTGGAATGGACAAGATAAAGAGCACTAGAGGCTAGAGGACAGGTTTTGAGAAGCCAGGGACAGTTCGTGTGGTGGTTGTGCCTGCCGCAGTGGGCTTGATAAGAAACTGCAAGGCAACGGTGCAAGAAGTGATACGGAAAGGTGAATGCGAGAGGCGGCAACCTGAAATTTCAATGGACGGAAATCCCCTTTGAGTGTGTTCGATCATGCCAATCACCTCTCGCACCAAATCGAATATTTTTAAAAGTTTATTGACTTCGCTGGAGATAAAAATAAAAGTGGTCGCGAAATTTGCAATTTTTGGAATTGCAGTTTCATTGGACCCGGGTGGTGGTCACCTTTTGGCGCAATCTGCGCCATGTGGTCGGGTGCATTGTCGGGGCGAATTTTAATAGCCCCCGTGCAGTGCGAACGATACGCACATTTGGAACGGGCATCCAGTCTATAAATAGTGCGGGTTGCGTAGAAAAGTAACTCATCCATTACAAAACCACAGTTTGTGGTAATCCTCAATGTTGGAGCACCCACACACCACCAGCGGCATGTACACATGACGTGTATTTATAGAAGCTGACGCACGCACACGTCGACAACCGACTTCAGGTTGTTATATGACGGTTGGTTTTCTTTGAGGATGATGAAACTCAACTCCTGATCGTATTCAGTTTCATCAGTTGGTTGCACAGAGTCTTCGCGTGAGGTCGTTTGGTTCGAAAATCTGATTTGGTTTGGCCGCAGTTCTTTGTACTTTGTACGTCACTCAATTTATTTTTATTTACACTTTTGACTAGTTGTTCGATTGTTCGATAATCGAAGACACTTTTCGTACATCCGAGTGAATCAAGTGCGAGGCATTCGAAAAGGCAACGCCGCCAGAATAAATTTTTGCGTAATCTCCTATTGTTCATTTTTTTTCTGTTGGTGCAATGTAATTGTGTTTAGATCGAATAGTTCACAGCCAACGAGTGAATTTTTCAAGCGCAATATTGACAAAGTGTGTACAAAAAATTTTTTTGATTAACATCCAAAGTATAGTGACCCACACAAAAGAGATAAATCGGAGGCAACGTGCATGCACACAATATCTCACATATCTCATATATATATATAGCGAGAGTTCATCGTTTTTGGATATACATTGTCTCTTAACTGTAAACAATATCGAATTTCACCTATTGATTTTCGTTATGCTAACATACGTCCCTTTCGTAGTTCACGGCAGCTACACGTATAGGTCGAAGGGCTTTTATTTTGCTTTTACATTCACACACACGTAGAGTGGGGAAAATATAGCCGCCAGATATAATTATATGGTTGTCAGAGGAAAAAAACACCACCTCTTATCTTGTATCTTTAAGGTTCCTCCTATATTCTTGCTACTATGCACGTTTTCGTCTTGTATTTTTTTCTTCTCTTCCATTCCAAAAATGTATCAAGTTACCCTGATACACATCCATCATACGTAAACATCCATCAGCCATCGAATATTGTCAATCTTTTTATCTTTATTTTTTATCCGCTCAGCTTTTATCAAAAATGTGCAATTTCTTGAAATTTTGGTCGGCGGACGCTCTTCAACAATTGCCAATCGCTAATTGCCGCGTACTGTTGACAGCGTGACCAAATGTTTGGCATTTGTTCAAACCTCTTTGGACTTTAGGGATTTTCCGGAGGCGTAAAAATATCATTTTGCAGCGTTTGCAGATGTTTTAAAGAATTGCCAGATTTTAATATGCCTCTGTTGTTATTTTGATTGCAGTAGACATTTGGAAAATTGATTATTAACAAGTGTTTAAGTGATGTTTTTTTTTATCTAAAATGAAAGATGTTTTGTAAAATGGAACTCAGAATATTAAAAAATTGCAAATTCAGATTTTTCACCATTAAAGGTCTTATGACAGTTACCAACTATTAATAGGCAGTTAATATCCAGTCACAAAACTTGGTCGTTATTTGTTTGCTATTTGTCGATATGGAGGACGAATTTTCTTCTTCCGTAGAGGAGCTTCATGGAGCTATTGTATTGGAACTAGATTTCACAATGTACTTGCTCTGGAAGTAGGTGTTTCTTATGTTTTTCGATTGCGGTGAGGAGATTAGTGAAAAAACAAGTAATAGTACAATTAAGATATCTAGCTACAGTGGTTTTGTCCATTTGGTGCTGCAACGAGTAGGTTGCATGCACAATAAAAAAAAATTTAGCCGGCCGAATATATTTAAAATAATGTCCACTTGCGGGGTTCGTTTCTTAGTGAATATTATTTATGTTTTGATGATCGGCCTATGTATTACGTGTGTTGACATCTCAATATCAGATATACTTAGCAGTGCTCCCGGGGTCCGTGGTTAAAAAAGAAAATAGTATGTGATGTAAAGTACTATATTTTCAAAAATTATAAAATTATTGTCCCTTATAAGTTTGTTCCTTAGAGGTGTTTTCGTGAGATTTATGTTATTAAAAGCCCGGTCGATAAAACATTTTTCCAATATGTTTTCGTTGGAAGATAAAATAAGACATGCTGGCACCATTAATTGTTAGCCTTTTGCAAATCTAAATTTAATTGCTTAAATCTTTAACGACTTGATTTCAAATACTTACACTACTCGAGGATCAGCTACAGATATTATAACATCTACATTTCAAACCCATTTCAAAGATATCTACAACTAAATCCAAACCACGGACAACCAAATTAACTCATAGAAGCGACCAAATCAAAATCAAACCGCCTTTTTCAAAAACAAGGACAAATAAATCAAAATCAGCGTGGAGTTTTTCAAAAAGGCTTCAGATTTTTCAATTCAATTCGTATTAATCCACAAAACTATTTGTTATTGAAATTTATTTCGTTGTATTTTGATTTAAAAAAATCATATTTTTTTTTTTGAAAAAGTTGACACTGATTTCGAAATAGGTATTTGCTTTTGTTTTCGAAAAAGGTGATTAGATTTGGTTGCTCCTGATTTTGATTTGGTTGTAAATATCTATGAAATGGTTGCATTTGGAATTATAAATGCTATAATCTGTTTGAAGTAAATTACACCAAAGTTTTTTGAGCAACTTTACTACTTCTAGTTGTAATTTACTGAGAAGAAGTCATTCCCTTTGAAACATTATATTAAAACCTGCTAACATTTTCAAAATATACGGCATAAATTCTAGATACATAGCATTTAATTTTAAATGCAATCACTTCAAAGACATCTATAACCAAATCAAAACCAGGAGCAACCAAAACAAAATCGGGACCAATCAAGTCAAAAACAAGAGCAACTAAATCAAAATCAGTGTCAACTTAAAAAAATCGACAACTTTTTGAAACCTATAAAATCCACACAAAAAAAAACTTCAATTAATCAATTTTGCATGTTAAAATATTATAGTTGTCATTGAATTTAATTTGGTTGCATTTAGATTTGAAAAGGTTTTGATTTGGTTGTAGATATCTTTGAAATAGTTGTGTTTGAAGTGTAAATGCTAATGAATTGATTATCCAATGTAATCAACATAACTTCAATGGTTTTCGATGGATCTTCACATTTGACCGTAGATATGACTGTAACATTGCTCCAGAATTCAGTCTGCATATTCTTTTGATGTATTTCTACTTTGAAATATTCCTGGATTTTCTCGAATTTCTGCTGTTTGCAATAGCTCCTACTTTTATCTGTGGTCTCGTCCATGATTAGTGAGAAATAGGATTCACTGCCTTTAATAAAGTTATATAGTTTACTTTTAAAACTGGGGCCTACAAAAATTCCTAACCAATACGCTAACTTATTTCCTTACTTGTGTTTCCTAGTATCCAATTAATTCTTGAATTGTTCCATTAGTAACCAATGCGGGCAAAAAATGGCTTTCCATAGTTTCCGTTTCTGGATGTATTTTCTTCTTTTCAGTATGAATTTCGTTCTCATTGCTGCTGTTGACTACTTCTTTTTCAAATTTAGCACAAAATCTAAATTAGCTTTAAATTGGGCTGCAAGGTACTGGAAAATCGGAAAAGATGAGGTACGTTCCTAAAGAATTACAATAATAAAAATTTGATTTTTATAATTTATGCTATTATGTCTGTTTAAATCTCCATTTTCCAAAATTAAGTTTTATTACTGCCCAAATTACCCACAAATCAAATCGGGTAATTATCCGCCAATCGTAAAAGTTGCTTTTCAGAGCAATTGTAACAATAATGAAGAGGGCAGAAGTAAGTGCTACATATGTTAGTATTTACTATAAAATTAATTGAAATTAATTTATAAATTAGTTGAGTGTGGTAATACCGAGTTCAGAAATGGTCCACGCTCAATTTTGCTCATAATATCACTTGAATCACTTCCAAATTATGTACCTATCAGTATCCCAGGACAGAAGTGTATTAAATCATAAAGAAAAATTTTAAATAAGAGCAATTTATAGTTCCTTCCTTATATATTTAAATTTTTACAAATTTAAATATAAGGTTTTGATTTCTTACTTTAATATTCTAATCTTTAGTCCAATAACAATTCGGACAACATCGAAATATAATGAAAAATTGAAATAGTAAAAAAAAATGCTTAAAGCGAATTTAATTAGGGAAAAGGGAAAGCACAAACTGACCACCTACATAGCGGAATTGCCCAAACTTTATTGGGTTCCAAAGCTTCACAAATCTATCTGTCTTATCAAACCAATAGTATCCACTATGAATTCTCCCTGTTATGAATTATTCAAGTACTTATTGCAGATTCTAGATAAAGTCATCAAAATCCAAATATCAAAATTATCCCTGTATACGGCTAGAAATTTCATTGGTTCTGAATGTTAGTCAAAAATAAAAATAAAAGCACAATATACGAAATACTAAGTGAGAACAGTTTTTACAAGGAACTTATTAGCTAAATTGATATCTCAGCATAATTTTAGGGCACTCATTAATACGCAAGATAGTTCTGCATCTGAATATGTAAAGTCTTAACTATGTTCCGGATTCATCACATAAAATTGAAAAAAAATATTGTCCAATTCCTAAAAAGGAGACGCACACGATCCAACTAACTACAGACCAATAGCAATCATTTCGATTCTGGCAAAGGTTTTTGAGACTATTATCAACGCCCAATAGATAAAATACCTTGGGACATTCCACCTAATACATGATCGCCAAAATGGTTTTCAATCCGGACGTTCAACATGCGACTTGACGACGTCCCTTATAGAACGTTGGCATTACAGTCTCGATAGCTTCGGCGAGTCATTGGTAGTTGCATTGGACATCTCGAAGTCCTTTGACAGACTCTGACATTCTGCCCTTTTAGCTTAACTTTCAGAATTTGGTCTCGACCCTTCTCTTCCATATGTGTTACTTTAGGCGGTGTCATCTCTAACGCCTACACAACATCAATGCTGGCGTATCTCAGGGCTCTGTATTGTCCCCCACTTTTTTTCTGCTCTTCATTAATGACCAATTATCCATCACCTCCAATTCAATTCATAGTTTTGCAGATGACAGGAATAGCACCCTTGACTTCGCGTACTCGTTCGAATAGTGGCTGCCTCCGGTGGTAATGCCACAGATAACAAACTTAACGACATTACTAAAATTCTCGCTTGAGGCAGTGAACATCGCAGCAAGTTCAATGCGTGCAAAATCCAAAGTTATCTGATTACTCTTAAAAGAACCCCGAATCTCCCTCCACCTGTCTTCATCAATGGGGTGAGCATTTCTAATTCTGTTAATTTGAACATGTTAGGGGTTCAGGTATCCAACAATCTTAGTTGGACGGACCATATCTTTGCTACTGCTAAGAATGCGATGAAGTGCCTGGGTTTCCTATTGTTACAAGAAATACTTTACCCCATACGCGTTCATATAAAAGTCCCATATCAGAACCAGACTTGAATTTAAATCGCATACTTGGGCAGGGTTAGGACGTATTGCGTTTTCCGCGTTGAACAAAATCAAAATAATCGCTTATTGGCGATAATGCGATTACTTCTAAAATCGATTCCCTAGAAAACATACCAACACAATGTCGCTTGTTCAACGCTCTTTTATCGCTCCAACGAAATCTCTTTACTTTGATTCTTTATAAACTGATCCTTATGCATGATATCCGCGCTTCGGCTATCTTCACCTTTTCGTCCTTGAGACAAGATCCAGCAGAGTAATGAAATTGCGAGAATCCTTCTTGAGCTGAACTGTACGAATATGGAACAGAGTACCATCTAATGTTTTTCCCCAGGACTACAGACTACAGCTATTCAAACAGAATATGAACCGACACCTTCACTCGATGTCTTAATTATTTTCCTCCCCTTCCTACGTTCCATCCCACCAAGGCTGTGCTATAGCATCAGCAGCCTGACGAGCTTTGGCTTCACGTTAAGAAAGTATTAGATTGGGGTAATAATCAGGTCAATGTTGTAAGCAAAACATTCAGCAATACTTTTAAGGGGATTCCCCACTGCAGGCCGCAGGGCCTGATTTTTTAACATTTTTTATGTAGTAGCAAATGTCTTAATTACTTCAGTTCATTACTACTATAATACATTCCCTATATCAATGAATTTTAACACAAGGACGTTATCGGAAATTCATGCTTTATTCTTTTATTGATGAAAATGTAAAGGTAAAAATAAGATTCAGTTTAAAAAGTCAATTTTTATTGCCGTTTTATTTTATTACCTTATTCTAATAAACATCCGAGAGTTTTCGCTCATAATTAGGAAACAAACACAAATGAACAAGAAAACGAACAACGAATCATTTGGCAAAACAAACATTTTAGGCAGAGATTCAAATTATAACAAAAGAAAGAATAACTCATGATGCTTTGCGTACTACAAGAGACTGAAACAGCTCTCACACATCGACCATTGGGGTTTGTACTTAAAGAAGCGCTTATGATTCGTAATAGTTGGGCTTCCCATATTTTAGTGGCCTTCTGGGCTTTCACATCTCACTATATGATGGTCAGTGATGATGATTGCCATGTATTCATCTCATTTTAGTGGTAGAAGGGTCGCTTCGAGATATTTGGGATGCGATGGTTCTACATTTAGGAAACTTTCATTTCCGTAACGAAAAGTAGACAGATAAAGAACTCTTTTACGGACGGACATTACGGACCTGCAGCGCGTCCGTAATCTAAAGGAACATATATTACCTAACACGTTCAAGCCGGCGCTCTATTAGCAATGGAGGAGGTTCTCTCTGAAAAATCTCCAAAAAAACCACCGTTGGCAAGTCGTAATGTGCTTTGCAATTCTTGGTGTAGAATTCAAATTATACTCAAAATGAAGAACAGTGCCATTCTTGTTTTTCGATATATTTTTAGATTTACCCTACTAAATCCAATTTTTAATGTGAAAACTCGTTAACACGTTATAATTCCTCAAAGTTCAGTTTCCAATGCTCCATCGGCATCAAATTTCTCGGCTAGATAAATCTACAGGCAGAAACTACGCATATGATTTTATGAACAGTGAAATGTTCTAAAATAGAACTTCCACAGATTAACTGCGTGCGTTTTGTATGACCAGCATTTTAAAATTGGATTACGGCCAAGATTTTTTGGGTGTTTTACACACATATGCACGGGAATAAACTATGTGCACGCATCCAGAATGCGTCTTTTATATCCCTTCGCCAAGGGCTCGTTTCCAGGTCGATATCGATTGAGTTTTTATTTGCATACCAAAAACACGTTCATACTCGATCAAAACTCCAGGCAATACAGCTGAAAGATACCAACTGTTGATTTCCGTTTTGAATTTCCTAAATTAAGATACAAACGTTTCGTTGTGGAAGGAGTAAACAATTTAGACAGTGTGTACAGTGTTGCGAATAGATGCAGATGTGTTTTGAATTCTTTCAGCTTGGGTTTCTAAATTTGAAACTGAATCCCATCTCATACCGCACTGTATGCGTCCCATACAGACTGATCTCGGTACACAAAAGTGCTATTTTAGCATTTTTGTGATCTTAATGAATTTCATTCCGAAGTTTAGTATTTTAAGAAAAGTGTTAATTCGTTTGTTATGACTTTCATTTTTAAGAAATAAGCGATTTTTCGAAACAAGTACACATGAATCACTTGGAATTTTGAATGAATTAGATATTTCAAACCGTAGCGAATTGTGTGGTCATTCTATAAAAATTCGTGATTTATTTAGTGTGGCATAATTTGTTCATAATTTAAATTTAAGCCTTCCAAGTTGTCACTAAAAACATTTGCTCAGCGATATATGAGCAACGGAAATATGTGAGATTATTTCGAATGCTGGATACCGATACAAACTGCCTGTTTGTTCAACATTTTTGGTTTTGTTTCTTGGTAACCTTGGAGTGCAATATAAAAAAGGTCGTCCCTAATGGTTCCAAAATATCCTAAAATTAGAAAACCCACTACCACTTTTCTTGATTTATTTGGTAGGGATTGGCAATTGGTATTAATCAAACGGATAGGCTATATTATGGACGTGTACCCAGAAACAACTTTCGGAGTGGTTCATTCCCACTGGAGAGGTTTGCTAACATAGTAAAAAGCACAATGGGATCATTATCATCCGTCATTATTATTCATCAGCGAATTAGAGGTAGTTGACTTTGATTTACCTGGAGTTGATAAAATTCATAAGATCTTGGCAAGGAATTTCATGACTCCGAGTCCATAATATGCTTTATACCTGCGGCAATTGTATCTTAATTTAAACGTCTTCCCATCTGCTGTTAAGATCATTCTGAGCTTTCTCTTAAACAAAAAACTTCCTGGTGTTCCTTTCTCCTTCTTGCCCTTGTCTCTTCGGGTTCCTCAAGTGTCGATTTTGGGTCCCTTGATTTTTAGTACACAACATGCAGATACATTTGTATGCGGATGATGTACCACTTTATTTGTATAAACCTCTGTTGGATTAATAGAGGATTGCAGACGACCTATTGAGACTTTATGATTGGTTTGTAAGATAGTCAACTTCTCCTCAAACCGATAAAATCCCAGTATATTGAATATTCACTGTTCGTTTGTCAATAAAACTACATTCATCCAGTTCCGAGTGTGCAAGTTAATAGTTGGTTGACATGCTGTGATCATATTAAAGCTGTTCTTCGTAGAATTTATGGCAGGTTGTGTAGGCTTCCGCTGTCAAATGATGCCTTAGCTGTTATTTCTTGAATGTAAAAAAATAAAACTGCTCTTGCTCCATTTTTCTTATGGTAGTCTGATTTTCCCGATGCTCGATTCACGAATCATTGGTCCTTTTTTCTTCGAAGATGAAAACGAAAGAGCTGTAACTGTCAATGCACAGCGCTATAGACAATTGATTGAAGATTTTTTGTGGTCTCAACTTGAAGAAATAGACACAGACCATCACTATTTACATGTCACACAACACGTGAAAACATTGAGTCGTTGAGATCTAGGTTGGCAGATCGAGTAATTTCACGTAATAGTGACCTAAACTAGCCACCTAGATCGTGTGACTTAACCCCATTAGATTACTTTCTTTGGGGTTATTTGAAAATCAAAGTCTATGTGGATAAGTCAGCAACAATTGCACACCTGAAAAACAACATCCGGAATAAAATTAATAAGCTAAATACTTTAATGTGTGAGAGAATGTAGACGTGCCCGTGGTGGACATTTGAATGATATTGTTTTTCATACATAATTATCATCGATCATACTCTATAAAAATAAAGAAACTCAAAAAAATCTAAGTATTTGCATGTTTTATTTAAGCAAAAACTAGGCTTCAATTTTGAAAGACGTTTCAGCTATTAAAAACCTAGGAATTCAGCTCAATTCGATCTTTTCCTGTTGTAATTATATTTTAGGATTACTCAGAAAGATTTATATGCTAGTTAAAGCAGCACAGATTTATACGTGACAGAATTCCTACTTACTTATATCAAAAACTACAACTAGTATCCAAAATTGCAGTTTCTTGAGGGCTAGATGCGTTTAAAATTTTTCGAAGGTATTTTTTCTCTTTGCACCACTGTACCACCACCAATAGATCACCCTGTCATTGATTACAGACTGTGTCTATGAATTTTACTTTGACGGGAACTGCAAAGGGTGTTTGCTGTGACATGCTGAGTTTACATATATGTATATATATAACATATAGGCAATGATGTGCTACAATAGCGGAGTTATTATTGCGTCCCTGTGGCCATCTTTTCACAGGGTCTACAAGTCACCAAAATTCACCATTCCTGGCAACTATCATTTTTTCACTAAAAGCATACTTAAAACGTGTTAATATGGAATTGTGTATAGTAATCAATCCCCTCTTTTAATATTCTACTTTCCCATTTTTCTAATTATATATTCATCTGTTTATTATCTCGATATTTTTTATACTTTTACCATGGATGTTTTCAGCCTTTAATTTTCAGTCCACAATGCCAAGAGGTCCTTAATTAGACACTCAGATATTCTGTTCTAAAATCGTCTCGGCAATTATCATTGACTTACATATGGATCTGATTCTGTTGTCACCTAATGAGAACATCTTCACTGGCCTAACACGTTGCATATTGCTCCATTTCTCCCAATTTCTTGCCGCGACTTTATTTTTGCTGTTCATCTGAAAAGCGTACCGATTACCGCATATTTTTTGCTATTATAGCGCTTCACCTTCATAAATCTCAATTTTGCTGAAAGTTTCATGGTTGCACTCAAGTCACATTAATTTCAGGCAAAAACTAGTGCAATAACATTTAAAATTAGACCTCATTAGTGTTATTTGAGAAGTGATTAAAAATTGTGAGAATGTCCAAAATGTGAGTAGTTGTGCGGGGTGTCTTTACTACGTAACCGTCGTCGCGGGCTTACGAAAAAAAAAAAATGAAAGTGATAAGAGGAAAATATCGAGATTCAGTGAAAAAGTGGAAATATTTAGAGAAATAAAATCATAAACAGAAAGTGCAAGTGTAATAAGTGACGCAAATTTGTTGATAAAAATATGCTACAACACCCAGCGTCGGACTTTTATGATTTATCAACGAGCACAGCTGTAGTGAGTAACCGACAGACGCCCCCTTATAGCCCTACGGGGGTTTCAACTGCTGTGGCACAACAGCATAACAACAATAACAACAGCAGCGCCAGCAATAACAACTCCAGTGGATTGGAGATTTTGGGGCAGAATGGTTCAACAGGTGTTATCGGCGGCAGTACGGGTGGCAGTACCAATGGTAACGGAAATAATGGAAATGTCAATACCGGTGGCAGAGAAACATTGCCCAGTTTTGGTTTCACACAAGAACAGGTCGCATGTGTTTGTGAGGTAAGAGTTCCTGTTTTACATTTTATTTCACTTTCTGAAACAATTCCTTTTTTGTTTTACTGACTCGCTATATAAGTAATATAAGACCATCAATAATATAGCTACTCAAATAAAAATGGAAGATGTCTTTGTGACATTTCTCTAATTTTAGTGTGTTATTAGTGGGGCAATGGCTTTTGCATTGTAATCTGAGATCAGAAATATCCGGCTCGAAGGACCAAAATATTTACCATTTGACCTTAATCTTACCACTGGTGAGGGATTAAGGGAATAATTGAATTTAATTCAAAACTAGCTTATACTGCAATTTGTGTTGATGTTTACAAATTGCCGCGATAATAATTGAATTATTAAAAAGCTTGTTTTCTTTTATGTACGTTCGACTTATACTTTATGAGTTCTGAGTTCGGCTTCCATGGGCGTGTCTTATAGGCTGATTTTTTTTCTGGCACCAGAGTACTCACTTTCAAGTCAAAAGGGATGTTGCTACATTTGTTGCCTCGGAATCTATTTTAATTAATGGACCTCTGACAAGGACCGGGTCCAGTAGATAGTTTACTGAGTTGGAGCTATTACTTGGTTATGTGCCATATTAAGGACCTTATTCGCAAATGTGGCTAAGAAGATTGGACGAAGGAATGAGATGAAATTCCAAGACTAAAATAGTTTATGACAACGACACACACGGCATACTGAAACTTCCCGATGGATTTCAAGTAGCGTTGAACTGTTGACCAGGAAGCGTTCATCGTTTCTGCAATTTTTTCAAATCGCCAGTGTCATCACCAATTCCAACTGAACAACCACTTCCTTGAACATCTTCGAAGTCAAAATCGCCACTACGAAATCTGTTGGACCATCGTTTGCATTTGCGAAAGTTTAAACAATTTTGATAAATTGCACCGATATTCGCAGTTTCCGCAGATTAATTTTGACCACAACTACACTGAAATAACATCTAATGACTAATATCGGCTTTTTTGAGTTTATACCATTGTTCAATCAAAATTGGAATTTAACAGCAACTGTAAGAAACATATCAAAAAAACTAACAACATCGTCGGTGGCCAAGCGGGTTGAAGCGCACATCTGCAGATTTTCTCCTCTGTGGGCGCGAGTTCGATTTCTGCAAAGGCAGTGATATATCTGGGAGGCGAGAAAGAGTTGTACTTGCGAAGCCAATGGGATGTTGCCCAATAAAAATTTCATGCCTGGCTTACTTGCAAGATTTGTCAAGTTAAAATTTCCCAATTTGCCCTTCCCTAAAATTTTCCTCTACCTATAAGATGTACTGTATGCATCATAGGGTTGTCCCTTGAGCTTAGACAATACCCTTAAAAAAACAAAGCCATTTACACGACCGTGATTAGGATAATTAATTTCATTCCATTCAGTACAATTATAATTACGTGTTAAAATGTATTTGTCGGGACAGAGCTTTTAAATGGGGGTCACCGGTGACCCCCATGGGATTCAATGTTTTAAAAACTGCAGATTTATGAAATTATATAGATGAAAATAACAATATAACTATATTATTCACTTTTTACACAAATTGCACATTCGCCAGAACTAAAATCTTCTAACATGTCTTGAAATTATTTCTACGCGCGAACAAGGTAAACAGAAAAGTTGTAGTCGTTTTGTATAAGAAACAAATGATATTACAAAAGCAGATATTCATTATATTGAGAATCAAATAAGAAGTCTGAAGAAAACTAAAATATAAACACTAATGGGCGCTCGAGTTCATATTAAACACACGTTGATGTCAGCCACTGTAGGTCAGATGTAAATGCAAAGGTTTGCAGTGCTGTGACAAGTACGTCATTCTCTATAAAGTCTAACATATGTAAATAAAAAAAGAAGCTAATCCTGATACTTTAAGACTTAGATTGTCAATCCGTCGTGCTAGGGTTAGAGTTTTTTGAATCACTTCTTCACTTCTTCATTTATCCTACGTACTAGGAAGCAGCAAGCCAGAGGAAATGAAGACTCTAGCAGAAACAAAACAGAGAGTATACCAATCTGGTAGGAAAAAAATGAGTTTAACTGAAAATACATTCAATTTTTTAATACTTCTAAACTTCATAAAAAGCATAGTAAAATATGTACGTACGTCAATAATAAACAATATTGTAAAACTTAAGTATATTTTTTGCTTTCGGCTATTCAATTTAATTAATTGAAAGAGCTTCTATGAAACATTTTTATTTTTTTAATTACTGCAGAGTTACATCAAGAATAACTATTTTAGGGGCTTTGTGTTGAGGTACCCCCTCGGGCCTCTTATAGCCTTAAACCGCCACTGCTTATATTAGCTACGTTTTTTTTTTAAACAAAGTACCGAGTTTATCCATTATCCATCATCCATTAACTGGGTTAAATTAACTCCATTATTTTATGGAGTTAAAAAGTTTACTCAGTTGTTTAAGTTTTCTACGGGAAAATAGATGGCACTTTTTGAAAGCTTTTGTGCTTTGAAGTTGATTTTACTCATCGTAGTAAGTCTCAAGCTAACATTTTTCATGTCATCATTTAGGATTGTGAAAATAAATGCTTTAAAGTTTACCATCACTAGAAATTCATATTCTTTGATCTTAATGAATGTTTTAGAAAACCAATTTTAACAAATTTAACTAACTTCAGTCGGAAAAAGAAAAAAGAAGAAAAAGAATTAACTCTACACTCCATAGATAGCAGCTATTCTTGAGCTTTTATAACTCCGTTGCTCAAAAAAATACACTTATTGTTCAAGTAACTGTAACGTTTTGTAAACTTTGTAAATAATTTAGGAAGATTGGAAATCTCCACTTTTTTTGTTCAAAATATCTCTACACGTTCTTTAACACATAATTTATTGTACTTTCTTTCCTACGACGTTGTAAGACATTTGAAAATTTGAGGGTTACCGATTCACAATCTGCATTTGAAAAGCATTCCACTGCATTCCATATCTTGCTTGTACATTTAGACTATGTAGGATGTCCTTTTCGATATGTAACATGGTCTTTGGCAAGGAACTCATATTTATTCTGCCATTCACGCTTGGTTTTGACCGTTCTTCATTTGTTGTCTTTATTGATATTTATAACATTAGATTGATGAACCCCTGCATCTTATCTTACGCCTACCTAGTACCCTAGATCTCCCACATATATTAAAAATATTTTCATTGTTCTGATCGAACGTCAAGGCACTTCCCCGTGTTGCACTAAAAAGTATTCAGCCAACCAGAACCCCTTCAGATATTGTTCTTCAAAACGATAAAGGTTTTCATAATTAACTACTGCCGGTACTCTTCTCTTTTTGCACACCTTTTCGGAACTTATTAGGAAAAAGGCAGCCATCTCGACTAAAATTGAAGCTCTCCAGTAAATTACATTTCACTGCAACATGTAATTAACAATAATGTAAATTGCTTAGTAAGAAGTTTTGAAGTTGCCACTTACTAGCTTAAAATTATTTGAATGAATTCCAGTAAAAGTTAATTATGAAAATTACTTAGTAAATCAACTAATTTTTGGTGTTTAGAATATAGTTTCCTTTATATTAGAGGCAGCGAAAAGAAATCCACTATCTTTTATACTGAATTTGTGGGCAATCTACGCTGTAAGGACCTCTTTTTGATATTTGTTCTCTTTTAGTGTTTATTAACTTGATTTTTTCGGACATAACTATAATTTTCTGTTGAACCCCGAAATGTCAAAGCCCGTTTTTGACCAAGTGGATAACAAGTATATTGTATGTTGCTTTTTTTCGATCACGGTATGAATGCTACTTGAGCAAGACGGAGTCAAACATTGATCTGTACGGCAGTGTCTTAATAGCAAACAAATATCAACAGTGGTTTCGAAAATTTAAATCTAATGAAAGGAGCCTGCAGGATGCCTCAAGATCCGGAAGACCATCGAATTTTGATGATGATATTTTAAAGTCACTGATCGAAATTGATTGACCAAATATCAAGAAAGCCTTGGACAACAGTGCAAGAACATTTAAAACTCATTGGGAAAACAAACAAAATGGGATTTTGGACACCGCATGAATTGTCAGCCGAGAAATAAGGAGCAGAGGACAACAATTTGCAATTCTTTACTGGCAAGGTACAGAAATGAACCGTTTTTATACCGTGTTGTAATGGGGGACGAGAAGTGGGTCATCTGAGATAAAGCAATAGGCAAAAAGGCAATGGCTTTCTGCTAAATAAAATCCTATTCCAACTAACAAGCCAGATCTTCATCTTAAAAAAGGTTTTACTGTATGTTTGGTGGTACATGTCTGGTGTAATTCACTATGAGCTATTGGAACCCGGTGAAACTATTACAGCTAATGTTTACTGCAAACAATTGGAAAGATTAAATGAGAAGGTTAAAGAAAAACGACCAACTTTAATCAATCGAGAACAAATAATTCTTCACCACGATAACGCAAGGTACCACATAGCATCGACCACTCGTACAAAAATTCACGAGTAAAACTGGGGAGTTTTTACTCATCTCATACATTTTTTTAAAAGTGGATTTGAAAAACGTGTCACTAGAAGGGAAATGTCCTAAAAGAAGAAGGCAATTATATTTTGAATTAATATTTTAAAATTGATATAAAATAATAAAGTTTTTTGTTAAGCTCATATGATGTGATATAATATTCTTACAAGAAAACACTAAATTACTGTAAATGTTTCCTAGATCAGCAAAATTTACTACTAATAACACAAGAAATTCATCGCTCACTTTCAGATTCTGCACATGTCTTGCTACTACCATCATAAATTTCATTCTACTTCACTTCAGAAGATTCTTCTAATTCGAGGGAAAATTTATTATATGTCCAAGAATTTTTTATCAGACCCTCCGAATCAAAACTAAACTTTCCAGTGACATTTTGGGGGAATATTACATCTTTGGTTTTATTCATTTTAATTTTTTTTTTGCCACATTAGAATCTCTGAGTATATTTCTAAGATGACTAGACAAATGATCGTTAGTTAAAGTGAAAGGTGATATATTGCACTCTGCTACAAATACCGTTGATTTGATTTCAGTATTTTTCACTCTCTTCTGTCAATTTTACGACGAGTTTTCACTTACGAGTTTATTGGTTGGCACAAGATGCTCTATATTCACAAAAGGTTCAAAATATTTTCATGATTTTATTGACTTGTGATGGGGTCTGTTGAATATTTTAAACTATCGTTCGTTGTATTAAATAATTATTTTCTTCCTTCATTACTAGTTTTAGCTATTCACGTAGAAAGATTCTTCAATTTCGTAGAATAACCGCCCTAATTAATGACAAAACAGTTAAACATTATTGTATTTCGAAAATCCTTTATTGCTTTTATAGTAGTGTACTGATAGGTAGCAAATAAATAAATGGGGCAAAAATATTTTTGAAAGTAAAAGAAACAGGCGAGTTTTTGTTACCGTTATTTTCAAAAGATATTCTGCAATTGTTTCTAGTCACCTTAATCCTTTTCCTGCTATGTTTTTTAGTTCTTAAAGGAAATTTTATATGTAGAAGCCATGTGTAACAGCATTACTTAAAATTGCATCCATTGTTATGATATAATCCTCTGTGAGGGAACCCCTAAGAGTCTTTATCTAAACTTACTAGATCCAGCAATTTTCCAAACCAGAAAAATGTATTTCACACTCTTTACATTATTTATTCTAGTGTGCCTCAAGGTTAAATTCTTATCCTCTTCTGTTCTGCTGCGACATTAAGGAAGTTAGTACTTCCAACATTTCCCAATTCAGACTTACTTAGGTGTAGTAGCCAAATAACAGTTAACAAAGTCATGACTATAATATAAACTGTGGATACTGATTTTGAAGTATTGACTGCATTCACATAGTTATAAGAACCACGCTTATGATGGTTTGACAACGAGACAAAATGTTCTTCTAGTGCTTACAGAGAAGAGATTGAAAAAAACGCGAAGGCTGCTTCTGGAGAAACGAGGTGTTCAATTAAGAAGTATTGCTTTAAAAAACGTATTAACCATACATATGTACTTTATCTAAGGAAAATAACATTTTAATGGAATTTTATCAGTATTAACACTTCGCTCCTTAGATTTGACCAGACAGATTACTTTCACGAGCTTCGATGACTCTGTCATCCCGTTTCTTAAAATATCCTCACGAGGTGATCGTTTTTTAAGGTATTACCTAAGGCTCAGAGGACAACTCTATGATGTACGCAGCATAGCTTAGGCGGAGGGAAATTAGGGAAGAGAATATTGAGGAATTTTAATCTGACAAATAATACAAGTACCCAAGCTGGTGGCCGAGCGGGTTGGGGTCCTTAGGTTCCCTGTTGATGGGGACACCAGGCAATTGGCATTTTTGCCTATAGGATAACGCGCCACTGGAGCGAAATAAAAACAAACTGGAAACGTATTTCAGTAGCTTAGTCAACAAAATTTCAAAAACCACAACAACAACAAAATTCACTATGATTTAGAAAAACATCCTTACTTCCTGTAGAAGCAAAGTTTCACACAGGGCTTGAAAAAAGGTCTTTGCTTCCGCACGAGTCAAATGTCAATATAGGATTCTATGAATGTGAAATAAATGGATAAAAAGATAAAAACATCTCAGACAATATCTCCTGAATGACATTTTGTGTGAATTGAATTCAATAAAAGTTTGAGAAAGCTAACAAGTTAAAAAGCCTAACGGAATATCTATGTTGTTTACGGGGATAATGCTACATTCGAATGTCCATGGAGTATAGTTTATATATTTTTGTTCCAGAGACCTGATTCTAAACGACGTCCAAATAGAATGTATTATTCTAATTTTCATAATACTGGATAAGGCTAACTTACTGGTTGCTAATTTCGTTTCAAATTCGCATCTCCTCACTATAACCCTCCCCTCTACCACTATAATCGAGGGCTACTTGATTTCCCCATGCTTGAGGTTTGTAAAGTGCTTGTAAATCTTGATATGTCAGAACTCATCGGACCTGATAGCATCTCGCTCCTGCTTCTTAAGTGCTGGATATATTGCTCTGCAGAACAAAGTTCTAACCAGTTTTAGTTTCAAATCCACAGACAGTAACTGAAAGCTATAAGTATCCAAATCTATCGTAGATTCTCTGTAATGAATAATTTACATGTTTGCAGCATCCCATCTATGCATTAAAAATTATCCCTAAGCTCTTTAAATTTGTTACCCAGAGTAAAATTTGATCATTTAAATAAACACTTAGGAAGATCAAATATGCTAAAACTACCCTGGCAAAGAAAGTTGATTTTGATGGATTTAGCAAAAATTTGTTATTTTCGCCCATAAGGATATATTCACTAGGTCGTTATTGACTCTGAAAATACAGTCCTCCAACATTCCGATTGGTCTAGAAAGGTAGATTTGCATATCATTCGCGTAGAGCTGAATGTGAACGTCGGCAACGGGGAAATCATTAATAAACACACAAAACAGTAGGGGTCCCAGAATTGTATCCTGCGGAACACTTCTTAAGATGCTGATTGCTGTGATCGACTGGTTAGAAATCCTTTGATAATTTTATGGCAGAGATATAAAAGCAGTAAATTTTTATTTTTCGTAGTTTTGCCAGGAGAAGGTCATGATTGACATAGTCGAGAATTTTGGTGAAGGCAAGCAAAACTGGCTTTGTTGTCACTATGACCCATCTTAGAAATCCGCATTCCGGCAATATTACATACGAAAGTTATAGCTGACTGGGTCCTATATCAGATGTAGAGGGCATGTGGTTGCAGCCAGATCCACAACCGCATCCTGTCATATAATTTTTGTAATCTTAACTTGCCTCGAAGTATAATGAGTCCCTAGGTGGGAAATTTGCTAGCGTACTTAGGTCAATACAAGAGACCTTTAAAATTTTTACAAAGAAGCCCTGGCACAGTGTTTACCTATAAAATTCAATGAGCTTAAATTTTAAAAATTTGCTTCGCTCTTAAAGAACCATTTCTGAAGAGTATTCAATAAAATGTATCCCTTATACCTTATCTAAAGCTCAATTAATCTTTCTTTTACAGGTACTTCAACAGGCCGGTAACATAGAAAGACTCGGAAGATTTCTATGGTCATTACCACAATGTGATAAACTGCAGCTAAACGAGTCTGTGCTTAAAGCGAAGGCTGTTGTTGCATTCCACCGAGGACAATACAAAGAATTATATAGGTTACTTGAGCATCATCAGTTCTCACCTCATAATCACTCAAAGCTACAGACACTATGGCTAAAAGGTAAGAAATTTTTTCCGAATCTTATTTTTGATAAAGATTGCGCGCCATTTTCAAAATCGAACTAATTAACGGAGTTATGCCGGGATTTGCTTCTTGTGTACATATCTAAAACGCTTGTAGCCAATCTTAAGTTTAATTTTCCACTTTCTTAAATGCTTCAACTTCTGAACAATTCGTTTCGTTCCCACACTTACTTAATTCAGTCCTCCCCTTCCTGGGGATTTTTAATATTCCCTTGTAGCGCATTACGTGGAAGCCGAAAAACTGCGTGGAAGACCTCTAGGTGCTGTTGGTAAATACCGGGTCCGACGTAAATTTCCACTACCACGTACAATTTGGGATGGTGAGGAAACAAGTTACTGCTTTAAGGTAAGTCATGTGAAAATTTTCATTCTCCCCCTTTGCTTTGGGGATTGTCTGCAGTAAATTTATTTAGGTTTCAAACATATGAATATGTGGATACTTACGACGGTAGCCATAGAAAGTCTTTTACTTGCGTACTGTAAAGGGAGATAACCGTGGAGTTTTTGGCCTTAGTCTTAGATGGGGTAAGTATCCTATGATGGTGTCTTGCGTGAAATAGACTTTTATGCATTTGCGGGAACATTCAAATGAACGCATTGTACCCTCTTTTTAATAAATTACGCCTAATTAGTTTTTATACTTGAATTGTTTGAAGTTATTGAAAAGGTTTCCTTTAAAATCGAAATCTTTCTCTGCACAGGAACGTAATCTTGTGGAATTTCTCAACAATTTCTGCTCTAATGCTTCTGGAATAAATGCACTTCCTGTTCATCTATCAATGGCTGAAACGAAAAGATTCTTTTGATCTACTGTACTATAAATTTTGAATAATTTGATACAA
The DNA here is from genome assembly GCA_006980735.1 of Dasypogon diadema. Taxonomy (NCBI): domain Eukaryota; kingdom Metazoa; phylum Arthropoda; class Insecta; order Diptera; family Asilidae; genus Dasypogon; species Dasypogon diadema. Next base: position 9,464 of record QYTT01091915.1, on the reverse strand, counting down.
TACATTTGACATACATCACATTTCTACAAATTCACAAATATCTGTTGGCTCCAGACATCTTTAGATGAAAAATTCCAAGAAAACAACATGAATCACATTCAACATAAATAAAAATATCTCGCAGAGATTTCATCAGAAATGTTTACATTTTTGACTAATTACTCCTTAATTTATAATCATTTTATTTATTTATAATATTAATCATTTTGTAAGTGTTCAAATAAGCAAATTTGCATTTTATTGCAGTCATAAATTTTGTTCTTGTCATGTGGAAGAGTTATAAACTCGGCACGTGAACTAGGCACAGTTCTGGACAAGTTAAAGCAATAAACATGAAAATTATTTATTCATTTACGAGCAGTAGATAAATGATTCAATATCACTTTCTTATTACACAATCGTAAGAAAATAGTGAATCTGTACAATTTCCTGTATTTTCAATTGTATCATTGTAAAATTATCTGTTCCTATGGATACGATTCTAGATAAATGAAAATTTTATATCCTTACAATGATACAAAGCCATATCAAGAACATTACAGGTATGTAATACATTTTAATAATGCTGGAATCCTGGAACATATTATATTACTGATATCTTTAAATCTTTATAAAAATTATGCCTGTTCGTGAAGCCTGCATTGCCTATACAACTATAGCAGGTTTTGGACCATTGAAATTTGTCCACAACTGAGATATAAGCTCGCAATTTCCTTCGTAATGACTACAATTAGGGCTGTTTTCGTAGATACTACCCTACTTTTACTTCCTGTTTTCCCGCGTCGATGTAGTCAGAAATTTTCTTGTTTGACATACTTTGACTGCTGAGGAAATAACCAACAAAGATTGGAATGAGGAATTTTGCTTTTTCCTACCACACTCAAATCAGCTGCCCCCATTGCTTGATCTCACCCACCGTCAACTTAAGCCACTGCATGGTGTCCTGGTCTTCGCAGGTTAAGATCATTCATCTGGACCTCAGGGTGGAGCCTAGAAATTTGGCTTAGCAC
>QYTT01091912.1:3600-13678 GCA_006980735.1 Dasypogon diadema | reverse complement strand
TAGGCGTAAAACACGCGTGAGGCCATAAATTCCTCAATCCACTGTAGATTTTACTGACAACCATATCAATATGACTACACCATGAGAGAGTACAGTCGAAAATTTGATCATTTAAGAGAAGCGGAGAGAAAGTTGACGTATCAACATAGTGGTTAAAGATTACAATAGCCTGGCTCTTGCTGGGATTAAGTTTCAAGTTATTGTCAGCGGCCCATGTTGAAACTCGATGAAGGTCACAATTAAATTTCTTAATCTGCTCCTCAATATCAGATAACGGCGTTGGCAATAACATTTGCATATCATCGGCATACATATTGATAGAACAAAATCGGGGTATATTCACAACAACATTTACATATAGTGGAAATAACAATGGCCCTAAGATGGAGCCTTGAGGGACCCCAGCCAACAATGCTCGCCACTGGGAATTAGATGACCCGCAAGAAACCACTTGCCTTCTATTGGAAAGATATGAATAAATGAGCTTGACCGCAGAGCTCGAAAAGTTAAATTCATTTCTTAGTTTGTTACACAAAGTAGCCCAATTCACACTATCAAAAGTTTTGGTAAAATCAAGCAAGCACAGAATGGTAGCATCTTTTCTTTCGACATTAAGCGTAATGTCTTCCACCAAAGACAAAAGTGCAGTAACAGTACTATGCTTAGAACGAAATCCAGATTGGTTATTGCACAAAAGATCATAATGAGTAATGTATTCATTAATTTGACTGTATAAGAGTTTTTCGCAGATTTTAGAGATATGGGTTAATAAGCAAACTTATATACTATTTAAAAGAGATTTTCGCATTGGATTTATAGCTACTTTTTTAAAAGTACAAATCAGTTTATGCAAGCAAAATAAAAAACTGAAATATTTTATAAACAAATTCAAGAAAATCAATAAGTTTTATTAAAAAGTCGCCATTTTCCGGAATAAAAATCGTAAAATAGACGCGGCTACGTTTATTTATAACTCAGGATATTAAAAACACTAATGATATATTCTCTTGAAGGATTTTCAATACATTTTGACTTAATTGACAATTTTTATTTTCTTTTCTTCTTAAAATATTTTATTATTTGTCTACAATTTTGCATAAGTTTTAGGGTGCGTTGTTTATTTCGATCTATTAAGTATATTAGATATTGACGAAAAAATAATATTCGCAATAAAATTGCATACTCCATAATTCTCTCAATATATTTTAGTTTTACTATTCACAACTTATCAATTTATATATGCATGGGTTTCATGGAAGATTTATTTTCATGTTAAGAATGATTATTAATATATTATTATTACATTGATAAGTTGAACAATTTGGTTTTAACAATGCATTAAGTTTTTATATTATTTCATTGGTTACAAGGCAAATTTTTCTTGAGCAAAGCAAACTTTACCAAACTTACTACCAGTTAAAATAGCATTACCAAGGAGGTTGTAAAGTGGATTATAAAAAGCTTTCAAAAACTTAAAATTAGTTTTATTATAAGTTTTAAAGAATTCTGGGAGAATGTTATAAGACTTAAATAAACACGCTCAAGAAGGTCTTAGAATTTGGCCCTCAAAACTCCTTGTAGTGTGGGCCCTCCCGGCGTTATGAGGATTTTACAGATGTTTTATTATTGTTTTTCAGATTTACTAGTTTTAAAACTAGTTTTGAAAAATAGTCTTCACAATAACTTGTATTATTTAATAAAACTTAAATTGTTACTTGGGTAGTATCACAGTCTAATTCCAAAGCGTGTGATATGCTCTCTCGCCATTTCAAATTTGTGTTTTCTGATAGTAACCATAACTCCTCAACAACGGGTAATCATCTTGATGTTAACTTGTACTCTATTGGCTTAATTACAGTAACGGTAGAGAAGACACTTGCGGTAATGAGCAAATTTGACTGTAAAGAAATCTCTATAGTTAATGTCCCTCAGTGTTGAGCAAACCTCTGGCAGAGCTGTTTAATCGTCCATTTTTTAATAAAGTATATTACTCAGTCCTGAAAAATCTTCAACTAAACAAGTCGGTTCCATCCATATAGATTTTTCTAAAGTATTCGATAGAGTTAATAATAAAGTATTATTATATTGAAAATGTCACGCTGCCAGGTTTTCACCGTAAAACAACTTCCTTGGTTCTCTCTCTCAATGCAAATTGATGGTATCCAGAGGTAGTTTATGAAACTTTTAATTTTTACCGCCCTTCCCATTGTTGAATCTTCTTTACTTTTTTGTTTTCGTAATAACTGAATTAATCTAACTTGTTAGTGCGGTAGGTTGTAACTGGACATGTGTTTGTAATTCGGTCACAAATATCCATGTTCATAGAAAAGTAAAAAATTGACAAGAAACTTATTGCAATAAGCTCTTGGGTACAGACTCTTGTCGCGTATATTGGTTCATTCCAGTTTAGAGGTAATAACTTTCTGGGTTATATAAAAGACCTCTTTTATGAGTAAACATTTTCAATTTTAATCAACTGAAGTTGGAGGACGATTTAATTACTTGCTGGAGGGACTCTATCAGGATCCGAAGAGTAATCAAAGTCCCGTTAATATGGTCAATAGTAATTTCATGTGTGATCAACGGATATATGTCAACTGCACATCGGTGATTGCATTTCCAAAGAATGAAGTAGACATATTACAAATTTTAAGCCTGCCCTTCGAAAATTATAAAGAATGAATAGCCGATATCACCTTAGGTTTGTCCATTTCTTCAGAGCAGGTCTTTCACTTTAATTTGATTTCACAGCTACTGATCGAATCAAGATAAACTAATCTTAGTAGTATTGAAAAGACTTTATTCTACTTTAAATGTGAAAATTTACTAAAAATCGTCAGCTATTTCAGTACCAAATTGTGAAAAGATAGAATCACAAATAGGTGTGAACTTGTAAATTAATTTTCTCAGACGAATCAAAATTTAATAATAATGAGTTGTGTTTCCGGAAGTTACTGAACAAATGGTCGTCAATAGCTGACGCTCTGTTGTTTTGAAATTTTCACGTTTTTATTTCGGTTCCTACAATAATTATCATCATATATAAAAAATCAAGTGACGAGGCCGTATTATTTTCTTGGAATCGCAGGATTAGAAACCCTCTGTTCTTCATATTCTTGAATTATGAGTATCTCTTTTTCATCCAACCTTATTCCACTTGGCATTTTTAAAATTACTATTCTAAAATTACTTCATGGTCGAAACTGAACAAGGAAAAGTTTACGTCACTAAAAATTCTAAATAGAAATAATTCACTAGTCGCCAACTTTTAAATGCCTTCACACACTAAAAATAATAACAACCACCCAGTAGGGGAAGTACTTACCAAGTACCTTATACAAGTGCTTATTTTTACACACGATGTCATAGGCGGTAAAGTCTTACTTTTTGCCAATATGTAAGTACTTATATAAGGAAATGAGGTAATGACAGATGAAAGTACTTAATCTTGAATTGCCTTAGGCTATAATTAATTCTACTAACCGCAATGCACTATGTAACAAGATCTTTTGATAACTCACACGGACACAGAAGGAAAACCTTTGCATGAGGAGTAAAGCGGCACGCCATTAATAATCGAGAAAAAGTAGTTGGACCAATCTCCATTCCGCTACAAATAACCAGTTTTAATAGATATTATCTTCCTAATTGACTTTGTCACTATCTCTTTGCTGTTCCACTTGTTGGGAGCTGCTATTCAAGTGTCCGGGGCTATTCTTTTGTGCGAAAAAGTAATGACTTGTTGTTCTCACTTCTCATAATGCAAACAGTCATCATCCATTATTGTTGCACTAATAACATTCCGGCTATTATACAATCCTCGTAATTACCGAGGAAGAGCGCTTCAGCCATCAGCCCTTCTTTAGAGGGTAGAACAGCTATCTCAACTGCAATTATGCAAATTCCAAATTACTTACTTACTGTGAGCGAAGCAACACGATTTAAAGCTCAAATCATTCCTCTCACTTAACGTGTAAATCATTTTCCATGCAAAAAGGTGTAAGCCGGAGGGATTAGATTGCATTTTCTTTAATGGTATAGTGGCGGGGATGAACGATGTAACCCCTAACAATGATCCTAATTGCCTAGCGTTGTAGAGACGCATTCCACTTTGTATTCTCAGGGTACAAAAGTCGGCTACGTAGCGCGCAATTTGCAATATTTCAGACTTGAATTAAATTTGTAGAGGACTTACACAGCCACCTAAGTAAGGTATAAATTTGAATATCAGTGAACGTGCTGATAACGAAGGAAGCAGCCATCTGTCTCTATTAGCTCCGTGAATAGAATTCCCTGGGATCCGTTGCGCTGAATTTTAAATGCACTTCCGCGTAATTTTTATGCTACTGGAGTTTGATGAATAAATTATTGACATCATGTTCCAGTTGTTACAGTACATCCTGCTTCTTCTCCCTGTGTTATTTGCAGTGAAAAGCTGTTGCGCCTTTTTGAATAATATTTTACCTCAAGTTATAAGGAACTGTTGAGCATTGTTTTCGTCTGCTCCATACTTTGCCACTTTCCAGATGAATGTTACCACGTTGGTTATGCTAATTCAGTTACCTTGCCTTACCTGTAGTGACTCCCTGGTGTGGAGTCCACGAAATCATTTGAAGCCATTTCCGGAAATAAATAAAAACATTGATGCGACGTTCAATTTCTTTTAGAATTTTCACAATCCCTGAGGAGGATCATGTTTACTCGAAAACGGATTTCGACTTATTTATGCATAGCTATTTTTGGAGTTAGGAACTAGGAGAAAATTCTAGGCTTCCAAACTAACTCTTCCTAGAGAACTATACAATTATTTGCAGCTAATTGCTGCAAACAAACGTCAGGGGAAGCTAATTTTATAGGACTCCCAATAGCAGCGGTTATTTTTTCTCTTAACACATGTAAATATTTTTCTGCAATTAAGTTTGTTTAGATGAAATTATTTGGTAGTCCTTATTATTTTGCATTCGGTAGATTTTATTAATGAATTCTACGGTTTTGAAGGTCCTGAACTCTCTTCCTATATCTTACATCTTATCTTTCAACTACAATTTATAAAAAGAAAAGAAAGACTGGGAATGACTCCTAAGTGAATTGGACTTAAAATGGCGAAAATATCACAAATCTGTGCACCAAAACAAGGCTGCAATATTTATTGGAAGCCACTTGCTGGTTAATGGATGGTACGTTTTATGTTGTTCCCCGATTGATGAGACAACTTTTTACGGTACATGGAAAATTGGAAAGTCAAGTAGTGCCTCTCATATTTTGTCTTATATATATTTCAAAGAAATGTGTTAAAATTGGGCTCTGCGACAAGCATGCAAGACACCTAACTTCTACTAAAGTTGGACAATTAAAGGACATGACTAAAAAAACAAAGGAATTGCATTTGCAGTTTTTTGCGAGCTCTGTAAATTAGCATGTGAGCTTGAAATAAATCTATGCCATCAAAAAATAATAACCGATTTCGAAAAAGCAATTTCTTCCTCTGCTTAAGGATATTTTCCTGATGCACATTGCAGAGGTGGCTTGTTTCATTTCAGTGAAATAATTTGGCGTAAATTGCAAAAGTCAGGACTTGTATTTAAATACGCGCAAATTCAGAGCAATTCAGTTTGCAAATTCGAATGATTAAAAGTTTAGCGTTTGTTACACCACAAGAAATCTTAAAATGTTATTTGGACCTAAATAATTAAAAATTTAAGATAGAATACGGTTTAAAAAAAATTATTCAAATCCAAAATATGATCCAGATTTTTAGTCCGTTTGGGATGGTGTAATTGGAAGCCTGGCATAGGCGACTCAAGGCCATCATGGAAAAAAACACTCCAGTCTATAAGAAATTATAAGTAATTTATCGAAAGAATTAAAAATTTCAAAAACAAACATAGAAAATATAAAAGCAGGTCAAGAATTTAAGATAAATAAATCAAATATAATTAAAAACAAAAGACTTGAAAACATTATTCGAAAAAGAGAAAAGATGGCAAAGCTGGGTTTTTTAATAGAACTGCACCCATTAAATTAGTAACGTCTATTTTTTCTGTAAGGCCTGCAAATGTAAAGGCACATAATTAATAAAAACAGTAACAACTTATAAACACCTTCTTTACACAAACATTTATTAGAAAAAAATCAAATTTATTGAAATTCTAATATATTTAATTTCCTTCAGCAATTTATATGAATAAAATATTATTTTTTTTTTATGATAAAAATTTAAGAATAAATTCAATAAATTAATAAAAATTATTGCGCTGTGTTTTTCGCTTTTTTCAATTTTTCCGACTTTTCCTTATCAGGATTAATTTTTGACGAATTATGTATTCGGTCTTTTGGAATTCGGGATTTTGTAATTCGGGCTTTCGTCTTTCGACTTTTCAAAATATTTTAGGATTTTACTATTTCAGTCTTTTCGAATTTCAGGATACCATATCGCTCCCATAAACTAAAAAGTGGCCAAGTGCGTGTCGGGCCACTCGCAGTGTAGAGTTCCGTAGTTGCCCGTCACAATATGCGGACTTCTTGACCTATTGTCAAAATTCTTTTGGTAATAAGTGACGAAAAATTGCTTGACCTATTTCCTTCGAAGCAGATACTAGGCTTAAGAGCGGTATCCAGTTCGGTCAAAAAATTTTCCCCATTTTAACTCTATTTAAAAAAAACAAAAAAGCTCAATAAATCGATCAAGAAATGTGATTTCTTTACCTATTTCTTGAGCAGTACCCACTTGAAAAGATATAATTCAAGAATTATACCTATTTCTTGAGCTTTTCTGTGGGATAAAGGTATCAGGGATTCTAATGAAAACGTGAAATTAAAACACACGCGTCGACTAATCCAAAATTGTATTAATTGCACTGCTTTTTGAATAATTAGGTAAGTATACACAAGAGTTCACAGATTAAATGACGGTTAGTTCAACAATTAAAAATTTCACTTATTTTTTCAGGGGTTGCACTTTAAGTTGGCGTAACGGTAAGTATAAAAATGCTTATCAAAATTTTAAACTGGCTTAACAAATTTTCTTCTCTAGGCTTTGCTCGCTGATGCTTGACTGACTAACTTGGTTGTTAGTGATAACAATTCTCCTCACTGAGATTGGATATCGGTAAATGGTACTTCTCTGTTCTTACAAATTTTCGAATTTTAGTTGTTATGGTTTGGTTTGGTAAATTTTTTGTTTGTTTTCATTTCAGGTCAAGTTCCCACATTTCTTTTACATAAAGTATAAATGGGGGAATATTTCTTGATTGAACTGGATACCGCGCTTAACCTAAAAGAAACGAACAGAAGCCAACTTTACAGTTTGAGACAGAATAAGTACGAATTAAGCACCCTGAGATCACTTGGTCGACTATTACTCGTTAACTTGTAAAGCCTATTTAGCTGTGATAGTTTTCCTTTTAACTTCGTTATATATACTACTGCCGTGAAGTATTTCAAATATCCAAAACTAACCGTTTAGCTGGCAGAGGGGGGGAGACACTTGGTTCTAACAAAATTTAGCACTTTAAAGCTTAATATTTCGCAAACGGATCCCTAAATCGAAAAATGGTTTTCAAACACCCACAATATATTTGGCCGACCTATCTAACGACACCCCACACCATGGGATAGACGAGAAAAAAAAATTCATCCCCACTTTACGCGCAGGGGAGGTACCCACTTTATCGGCGTTATTAATATGTATACCCATGCCAAATTACAGCTTTCTAATACTAAGAGTCTGTAAGCTAAATCGCAAACAGGCAAACGAAAGCAGGGTACGAAAACGCACGCTCACGAGCAGCTCACGAGCGAGCGATAAACACTGTTCTGTCACATTAACAAACGCTCTCGCTCACGAGCCAAGGGCGCATGCCATTGAAAGCAAAGGCACATCCATTTGCGCGAGCGATAAAATTTCAGGATAAAGCTCGCGCTCGTGAGCGAGCCGTGCTAGATGTAGAACGGCTCGCTCGTGTGCGCACACGATAGGCTCGCGAGCGCTCATAATGGCTCACGGAAAATGAACATAGGACTGTTTGTTGTTAAAATTAAAAATCAAAAATCACCGTTTCGCTCCTGCTGATATTTACTTTAAATTATATTGCAGAGATATGTAAACACTTATCTAATTATTTTTTTTTTATTGGAAATATAGTACTATGGTTGAGTTTAAAATTATTCACAGCACTGTAAAGCGATAGAAAACAAAATACGTTGATAAGGAAATACTTGCTCAAAACATCATTGATACCCAGCTTATTGGTCATTACAATTTTCAGTGTTTTTCTTTTGAAAACAAATATGCTAAAATATTTACTTCATTAGCTTGAAGGACACCCACTATGTTGTTTACGCATTTGAACGTAAAACTAATTTTCGTAGGAACTGTATCAGGAGTATAATTTTATGACGCCAAAAAGCCATGTTATGTTCATGTACTTGCTCTTAGGTTCATTTTTATTTAATTAGTCCTTATTCAGAAAGGACCTTGGAACTTAAGAATCGTGTACTTGGAAAACTGAAAAACATTTTAATGTTAAAACGCCTTCAAAGCGATATGCCTTCTCTTTTCTTATATGATCCGCAAAAGCTTTCCATTGTCTGTCTACTGGGAGCGTTAAAGGCCTAATTCAAAAATCGAGAAAATTACACAAGTGTTCTCGTAAATAGAAGAAAACGTCTTTGTTTTCTTCTTCCACACATTTTAAAGTAAACACTCAACGTCATGGCAATGACATCCCTATGGAAATATCAGAACAAGAAATTTTACTGGAGATGACTTTTACATCCATCCAGCCTTAATAAAAGATTCATCTAAAACTTTTTTGAGGCTTCCTTGTACCTGTTAATTTGAATTCTCCCGCATAGAGTCCTTTTCGTGATGATGCAAGTACCATCAAGTCTGTCCAGGGAGCACTTAAATTTTTCATTTTTACGATCAAAAGCCATTAAAAAATAATTGAGTGTTGTCCTCCAGGAGTTGGTCTGCCAGAATTATTCTAAGAGTCCAATGGCTGCTCTGTCTTTAGCTTTTTCTGGTTGTTATTCTTTGAAAATGAATTTACCAAGGTATATAAAGCTGAGCTGTTTTGAGAACGAATTCACCACATGTTCACAGATTCAACTGACAATGATGATGTTTATCTTCTTTCTCATCTTCTCATCTTACTTGCTGCAAAGCTAAAAGACAAACATGTGATGAATTTTGCATTGGAATATTCGTAAAAAGCGAAATTTATATCTCTTTGCTTACTTTAAGAAATTAATTTTAAATTTGCTTCAGGTAGCTAAACATAATTAGTGTGTATCTCATAATCTCCATCTCCCAGATCTTCAAAGTACAGACATGGTGGTGCAAAGGATAAGGCAGTAGCTTATGAATTCATCTCGAATCTCATTGACTAATCTACTAAGGGGCGAGTGTTTCCCGCTAGCAAAATAATAATCACAACGATTTTCAAATACATATATACATTGTAACGAAGAAACTAAGATAGAGAACTAACAGTTGCAAGTGTTTTTTTCTTACCACCTTTGTCACAATCGCATTTCATTTACTATCCTGGATCATAAAGTAAGTTTGTTCTTGGTTAAATGGATAAGGGACTAGGATGAACAATTTGAGACGTTTATTGAATACCTCGTAAAATAAAATTTTGGTTGGTGTAGGTAATACACACGAAGAAAAACTTCATTAGTTGTTAGCTGAAATAACTTATGGGAATATCGTCCATTTTATAGTTTGTAGCACCTTCCACAAAATGCAACTGAAATTTTCAAACTACATTACATATCGCGTAAAAAACGATACTTGTTATGTACTTAGCTTTCCTCGTTTTTTGCTTGTTTAAATAAGTGCTTCACCCAGGTACCAGGTACACTGCCACTGAAATTCACTACATGCCGGAGGTGCTGAGAAAAAATGTAAATTACTTAAAGTACACATGACCTGATAAAAGGGTGGCTGAGTTGTTTATTTTGAAAGTGATGTAAGTTCGGAAATAGTTCTAGATAAATGAATAAAATTTAAACAGTAGTAGTAGTGTGCTCTTCAATAAAAAAAACACACAGCCTACAGCTGATTACTTGA
>QYTT01091911.1:100852-123412 GCA_006980735.1 Dasypogon diadema | reverse complement strand
GCCTTTTCTCTATTTACAGGCGAGCACACGTATCTCGCGGCAGACCGACCTGGGCCTCAATAAAGTGAATGTACAAAATTCTAAAATAAAATATTTGAAAAAAATAAACTTTTATTTGGCCTGGTTTTTTTTAATAATAATAAAAAAGTTACACTTCTTCGGAATTTAGGGAAATATCGTGCAATATTCGTGTTCCGGAAAAGGTTTGTGCAGATGACGGTCAAAGTTTCGACAAAAACCTTAAAAACTGAAGTGCAGATTTTTTTATTGTCATCGTTGGACTAATGGAAAAGACTTCAAAGTAACTTTCAAAAAGAGCATAAATACCTTAAGATACCAACTAAAATTTGGAAGAAGTGAAGTACACACTCATGCATATATTTCCTTCATGAATATATCAGAAAAAGCAGCAGTCAAAAGTAACATATAAATAAATTTTTCCGTTAATATAATACAAATATTTCACAATTATTGCATAAATCACGGTATAAAAATGCATAAAAATACTAGATAGAAATTTCTGAAAAAACCAAAGAAAAAACTTCGTAAACCTACCGTCGCCAATACATACCATAACCCATAGGTGTGCTGCCCATTGCACGTTCTGTTGCCTTTTCGATACTGGCATGAACGCACCGATAGCAGCACACGTATGCCAAACATCACTTAAAGAGTATTCTACGGAATGCCCTTCGGAAGTCTTTATTAAATATTGTGTAGATGGCAGGATTCAAGGCTGAATTCATGTAACCCAGCCAAAAAGCTACCGCGAACGCAGACTGTGGTATTTTGCACTTAGTACAGGCGGGTGTTAAAATGTAAAGAAAGAAAAAAGGCAGCCAACATGCGATAAAACTGCCCATAATTAAACCTAATATTAGGGTGGCTCGCTTCTCCTTCTTCCTCGCTATCCTACGTTTCTCCTTTTCAGGATCCCTTTGTTTTTGCACTTTTGGTATAGCAGGTTCTAATTCACTGGCTTCGGAGGGTTTATTTTTTGCAGCCTTTGATTCATTACGTCTTTGATTTTTCCTACCAAATATTGGTTGGCACAGCCTAAATTTTAATGGTTTAACAACAGCACATCTACTGACGACACCTGAATCTGAGCTGGAAGGATCAAATTCGCTCACCATGTCCGTGTCGATTCCAACCGATAGGGCTCTACATCGGGCAGGTATTGGTGAAACTTTCAGCTCGTTTGGTGATGATGTTCCGTTTGTCACAGTTTTTGGACTAGTTGCATTTTGTTGGTGTGTTGTTGCGATTGTACTAACTTGAAGTGTCTCTTTACTGTTGGCTGTCTGTTGGGCTTCAATTTCAGCAGCCTCACTGGTCGAGATGTCTGATGCTAAATCGCAAGTTACTATAGGTATAGGCATATTGGCTGAACCTGCTGGTGGCGGTTCAATTGTTGCTATTTGTTGCTGTTGATGTTTTTGAGCTGACGTACTAGGCACACTTGGCATGGGATGTGTTCCACCCTTATTGGGTGTTGTGGTAAAACTCGTCACCTAAAACAAAATAGGAAAAAGCATTAGAGTTTCAGCTTAATATCTAATAAATTTTAAGACAATTTAAAACGTCTTAGGTGTAAAGTTTCCCTATTATAAAATGGATAAAATGTTTACAGAATATAAAGCAAATATTTATATATTTGTACGCTACAAATTGCAATCAATATCTTGAACCCGCAGTTGTAATAAGAAATTTCCTGGAGTAATATTTTCTAGTCATACCCAGCTGTTCAGAAAATCCAACCCTTGTGTAGAATTAATTTACACCAAAAACGTTGTTCGATGAGGTTTTACCAGAAATATATCAAATTGCTTTCCTAAATAAGTGCCCCGTTTCTCTCCCAGAATGTTTTCTTTCAAGAATATAAATTACTGCAATGAAAATTTCATAACACAAGGTTATGTAAATTAAAATGTTTCGAGAAATGTTTGAGAATGTTACTTAAAGGAGCAATAGATATTGAAAGTTCTTTGCTTGTTAGGAATATCAGAGTTATGAGTTAAATGGAACAGTATTATGTATGAGTAAAACTGTGACCGGCAATATCTTTTCCTTTTATTGTATCATCCAAAAAGTTATGTGCTTAAGTGTCAATGTAAATTTCTTGTTTTTAATTTTAGTTAAGATCATTTTTGTTAGAATTTTACTAATATTACACCGTCATTATCAATACCAGGTAAGAAAAAATATAATTCATTAGGATATCACTAAACAATTTGGAGTTTTTTTTATACAACTTTCATTAGTTATCAAAATTGATAAAATATTTTTATCAATATCATGGTTTAAAAGTGCGGGGATCGAAAATACAAAATTACAACATTTTGGCTATTTCACATAGAATCCAAATGTATAAACACGAATATGTAGAAAAAGTTGACAATATTATATTAGACATATTTATATTGCTTAGCCACGATGCTACTTTAAAATTGCAGAATAATGATGAGTATAAAATTATGCATATAAATATATAGCGAAAAATAAAAAGCCCTATTATTTTCTGTAAATAATGTTTATTTCTCAAATAGCCTAGAGGTTAACTAAATCTAACATACATTTAATAGTGAGAATGCTGTCTACCATTTTCTATACACTCTGTTATTCTCTTACCGAAACTTTCCCATAAAACAAAAAGCTCTTCATTTGTAATACTTTCCCATTCTTCCCTTTTTCTAGCGGTAAGTGTATCTCTATTTTTGGGCTCAGGCTTTATAAAAACCGAATCTTGAAGTCTTGTTCATACGTCCCCAATTGGATTGAGATCCGATGAATTACCTGGCCAATTCGTCCAAACAACGAGAAACAAATTTTTGGCTTCATTAATACTGAGTGTAGCTATATGTGCCCTGGCTCCGACTTGTATCAGTATGGGCAAAGGGCAGCCTGGAAATTACCAAAAATTACCTGTAAAACAAGCCCTAAGGTACCAATCAGGACATAATTTCTTTAAGACGCCATATCTCGGTGGGTATGGCAGATGGAGCCCCCGTTTTCTTAGAATGAGCTAGGAAATCACCCCTTAAAGGATTAGCATCTCAAACCAGGGTGTCCTGGTTTGGAAAAGGACAAATAAAACTGTGTTTGGCTTCAGGGAATGGACTGAATTCTCGTAGCACAATTTGCCACATATCATTTCCTTACGTAAAGACGATTTAAATTCTAATTTAATTATTTCACTTTTAACGAAATTTTTACGAATTCCACAGAAAAAAAAGTCTTCAAATGAGTGAAATTGAACTTGGAGGTCTCTAAAGCACTCACGGCCTGCAAGAGGAGAAAATTTATGAGCACGGAAATCCCATTCAAGAAACATTATAGTAGCCCTTAATCGCTTTTATTGCTGCATCAAAGGACTTTCATGACTTCCTGAACTTGATAAAAGGATTCAATTTAATTTGTATGCTTTTGTGTTTGTTTCGTCGAATATTTGTCAAGGGAATGCGATAAAAACAGATTCAAAAGTTTCACACTATGTCCTACAAAATTACACATCAATTCACTAAATGGTGTTTACATTTTAGCAACAGAAAATGATTTGTTTTACTAAGTTAGTAGTTACTGTTACTGTTTAACACAAACAACTTCATCTTTATAGTATATTGTATATATCGGTTTTTAATGTTTTTTAATCCTTTTAAAACTCAATGCTACTACAAAATGGAAAATGTATAAGATTATTAAACAGTAAGACATTAATATTTGTCTATGTAATTAATAAGAATGTCTACAACTCTGATGTGGTGTTATAAAATCTCCGGTCCGAATTTAGTGGGTGTTTTATTATACTGTACGGGTAAGTTATGTTTGAAATTATAAATGAATATATTTAGAAATTTAGCATACACCTCCATTCAAATACGTAATAATAAGGATCCATAAACAATAATATCCTATATGGAGATTAATTTTGTTAGATACCTACTTGAAGATATATAACATCTAAAATATCTGACCTACTAAAATGATTGAGTATAATAAAATAAGTTAATCAAGATGGCCTGATTTATCCTATTTTGCGAGGACAATGTTGTCGTTGATAATTAAAAATAAATTAAAATTTAAAAATTAAAATTAATTAAAAATTCTGACATTCATTAAGAGCACTGAGCTCTATTCTCTAACAATGATATAACACACAAAATATTTTGGTTACCACAGTGGTCGGAATTGTAAGAGTTTTCTTTTTACTGTCACAGCAATTCAGACCGAGAAAGAAACCTTCATTGGATCAAGAAAAACCATAAGAAAAAGGACACGGGAATGATCCCAACAAGCTTACAAAAACGTAGAGCGCCTGTATGTGTACTTACAAGGCATCTAAATGAGAAAGGATAGAGATGTCAGTCAGGGCATAAAGGATGCTTTGGACAAACTTAAAATGTAGACGTCTATTGGAAAAGCTAAGACCAACAGAAATAAAAAAAGAGGTTGATGTGGGTACAACTTAATAGGCACTTCACAGTTAATGACTAAAAAGAGTGAGGTTTAGGTGAATTTTTCCTGAAATTTCAGTAGGTGAAAAAAATACTAACAAAATTTTTATCTCTTTAAGATATATAAGATATCTTACCTGAAAAGTATAATATAAATTGTTCATGTAATGGAAGAAGGCGATTAATTAATTATAAATAAAACACATTTAAAAAACTTCACAAAAAGTCTGGCAAAATGTAAGACGACAATAATTATTATGTTATATAGCAGATTTTAAACACAATTATTCACCAGAACTTTACAACTAAAAGGTTATTAAGTCAAGAAATTAGTTATGGTATAGGTGAAACTATAGACGCAAGAAGTGCAGGATAAAGTCACCAAATCATTTGGCCTGAAAATTCGGAAGGATAAGGCCAGTTCGGAAGGATAAAGCAAATTCTCCTAAGTTCCACTAGAGCAAGAAAGCTCATGTTGTAAAGACAACTTCTTCGTACAACTTCACCACCAATTCAATACCACTCCTCATTCGTAATGGAAATGGTCTCATTGGCTAAGGAAAATCTACCGGCTGCTAAGTTCGTTTTGAATCCGCACTTCATATTCATGTACCACAATCACTCTCCCTAAGCGGATGCGACCATAAACAAAGGTTTTTAAAGTGCTTGCGAACCTTGATGTGTCAAAAGCCACCAAACGCGATGGTATTTCACCTCTACCTCTGAAGTGCTGCGCCTCTTTTTTGGCTAAACCTCTGAGGAAATTATTTCACTTATCCTATTCAAAAGATATCTTTCCATTGTCATGGAAACTCTGCTATATGCAGCCAATTCTAAAAAGGGAGACGCTAGCAATCTCTCTAGTTATGGACAAATAGCAATCACTTCGATCTTTGCTAAGGTCTTTGAGACACTCATAACCGTGCGATTTATGAAATACCTTGAAACTAATCACCTCAATCACGATCGCTGATATGGTTTTCGTTCCGGGCGCTGAAGCGGCGACTTGATGATGTTCCTTTCTAGACGCTGGTATTAATGTCTATCATTTGGGCTATTTGGGGGGTGGTTGCGCTTGATATCTCAAAGGCCTTTAACAAGGTTTGGCACTCGCACCTGAATTAGAAGTTAACTTTCCGATCGCTCCATTTGTGTTGGCATTAATACCGGTGTACTGCAAGGCTCTGTATTGTCTCCAACTCCTTTTCTGTTTTTTATCAATGACCTCTTATCTCTCACCTCCAATTCAATTCACAGTTTTGTTGACGATACCACCCTTGATTTTACGTACTCATTTGAATAAGTTGCTGACTCTCGTGGTAATACCACTGATCAAAATCGAGTACACATGTCCTTTAGTATCGCACCAATACCAAGGAAAAGTTTTTAGTATTATACAAATAAATAAACGACAATAAATATTATATAAAGATACTCCAGGCTTAGTAAGGCAACTCGGTAAAAAGTTTGGCCATTTGCGAAGTTGATTTTACAAATTTAACGAAGTATATTTCAAAGAGTTCTCGAATCATCGTGTGGACAGAGAGACGCACAGACGCATCAAAGAATTTTTTATTCTCCATTAATTTAATTATTTGTCTATGATAGATATTTTTGGGCATTACAAACGATCACATAGATTTATAATACTCTACATATGCAGAGTACGCAAATAAAAAGGAACGATACGGTGGAAAACCTTGAGGTCTCTAGGATTACTTAAAGCCAAAATAATCGATAAGTACCCTTCCTGTCTTTGTGTCGCACAATTTTTGTCTCAAATAGTTTGTTCGAAAATGCATAATTCCAGAGTATTAATTGAAGACCTTGAGAGGACCCATAAAGACCACTTTGGCCCATAAGTAAACCACATAATCGAAAGTAAGTGACCATTAAATTTTACATTTCTTCTCAAAACCTTAATCTTTCGAGATTTTTCGCTATATCTTTACCTTTTTTTGTAAAAAAAGAAGATACCCGATTTGGTTTACCTTCTGCCAGAATATTTCAATTTTACTATATACCAAGATTTATCTTCTAAATAAAAAAAAATGTTAATTAATGTAGCTGTGGATTTCATATAGCAACACATAGGAGAGGGAGGGGACCCAATGAGAAGTCTAAACTGAACTATTTTAGAATTTAATCTTGCAGGGTATCTCTCTACCAAATTTCAGATCTCTAGCTCAAAGCATTCTCGAGATAAGGCGTGGACAAGCGTCTCACTATTATATTAATTTTTATGTCATTTTTCGCATGATTTTGAATGCTTTTTGATAGTTTTTTGTGTACTTACATTGTATGTATATCTTTTGTAGTAATTTAGTCAGCTTTACGTATTTTTAGGTCAACTTTATAAAGTTTTAAAATTGAAGTATAAGAAAGTTATTACTCTAAAGTTCTTAGGGTATCTTTTCTTAGAGTAATGGAATTTACTTCCAAAAGCGAGAAGAACTTTAAATAATTTTACTAAACATTACCAGAATTTATTTTTTAAAAAACGGCAGTGTTCTTGGAGCAAGTAAGACCTGTATATTGAAAGACCTCATACTTTTTGGAAATCTGCCATCCCTTTTAACAATTCAATAAAGTTGTAATGCCTCTGTTCATAGGTAAGAATTTCAGGCAGTTAAGATTTATTTAGTGACGTTTACTTCAGTGAATGGTAACTAGTCTTGCCGATAGTCAGCTTTTATTTATGGAATTACACCGAACATTTCGTCTAACAATACCGCTTTTGTTACCTATTATTCTGTGAATACAACGGCAGTAGAATTTCCCGGAAGTTATTAAATCAATTCAAGCATTTTTCCTGTTTACGGCTCTCCATTTTGCCACGGTCCTAAAAATGTATATGGAGGGAATCAAAGGACCGAGAAATATTTCCACTGTCCCTTTTTTATTTGGAAAATTGAATTTTCTTTAACATCCAAAGACTCGCAATCAGTAAACAGTTTTCCGAAGAGCTTAATATTCGTGGGAATGACGGAATAAAATTAAAGCCAAATTCTGCAAATAGCTCAAAAGCCTACGTAGATTTGGGGATCTGGTTCCAGGCAGAAATGTGCTCATATAAGGTACTCAGGTGGTGGATTCCTGTTCAGAGCAACAATGGTGGCATGATAAATGGGACAAGCGTGAATTGCTTTACTGAAATTATTCTAGAAGGTATGAAATTAAATTGAAAACAGTTCTGATGAGATTTTTTTTTGGAAGATGTAACCTTACTTTAGATGAATTGGGGTTTTTGGAACAGCTTGAAATGGTTAAGGTATTACACTTGCATGTGCTGAATTAAATGAGCATCTCCAGTAATCCACGCCCAGGCTTCACGGACGTGCAAAATTGCGCTAATAGCTTTTTATGTATTACCAAGCCCTCGAGAAAATAATAACTTGCAGAGTGTGGGGTTTCGTGATATTGATTATGAATGGCTCGGCCACATTTGGAATGCTCTCGGTGCGTTATCTTTTATTAACATAGCTGGGTTTATTTGCTGGGAAACAAATTGGAAGCCATGTCTTGAATCAGAATGATTCAAAAATGAGAAATTGCCAACATCCTATCAGTTAGACAGAACCAGGAAAATGGTAGAGAATTAATGAGGATAATCCTTCACCAAGTGGTGGATATTTGAGGAACGAGAAAATCTCGAGCAGTGGAAGTAAGTTTACCTGAAAACACGGGCAGCAGTTCCTGATTCACAGTTAATCTTGTATCCTAACGATAACTAAATTAATTATACAGGTGATATGCTTGCTATTAGATTGGAATGAGATTTACATTTTAATGGGGTAAACAAAGCAGGGATTTTAAATTAAAATGGCTCACGGATAAACATTACATTTTCCAGAATTTTAAAGTGAATATTTTGTGCCTTTCGGAATTCATTAGATCGGAACATATAGCGAAATGACTCCTATGACAAATTGCAAAAGCTTAAACAATTATAATTAGTGGCAAAGACAGTACCTACTGAAAATGATGTTCGTCACAGCTATTATAAATTATAAACGTGGTTACTTTAACATAAATTCCCATATTTTCAACTGAGATTGCCAACGGAACTGAAATATAACTGAGAAGGTATTACAAGCCTACGCAAATCCTTTTCAATTTTTTTATACATAACTTCGATAAAAGAGAAAAAGAATAGTTATTCTACGCTCTGTTTAAGAATAGTATACATAATTAGGGGAAATACTTAAATATTGATTAATTCTTTTTAACTAAATTAAGAAATTTAACATTATCTCCAACACTTTATATAGTAACACTTTCTATAACAACACAAAAAACGTTGGAAGTATTAAAATTGCATTTCCGTGAAAATCCATTACGGGTATTGGTGTGAAAAAAGTCATTTCATCGTAAATGTTTTAAGAAAAAAAAACGTTTATGCACTTTGTGCACTTCTGTTCCTTGAAAACAAATTTTATTGAAGCCAGACAAGCTTTATCAGGGGAAAAAATTAGTCTGCAGTTTAAATTGGTCTCTGAAATTCCATTTCCAACTCAACAGATCGAGAAAATTGAAAAGAAAAATATTTCAAACGAGTATTTTAGCTTTTTACTCATTTGTATTAGTTTTAATTCCGTTGGGGGTGTTTGTGAAGCATTCTTTTTGCAGTAATCTTTTTTCCAAATAGGATTCCTTTCAAGAATATTTTTATGACTGAATTTATGATAAAAACATATGCTTGCACGTTTTTCTCGGAAGGGTAAAATATTGATTTCCTTGTATACTATTTCATTTATTCTGAAATATATCTTGAATACTCTTATGTACTAAAATAAGGATTTTGTGATGATAAATGAGAGTCAAATAGACTCAAATAATGCGTTCTTTACCCAAATCAATTTGCAATTTATAAGGTGTTGATAAAGGTAGGAAGAAATCTAAATGTACTCCTCGATTGATTGAAATAAGAGCAGTAGAATACTTTCGCCGTTTACTTTGAAAACAAAAAAAAATCTGTAATTGTCGATAATTCTTATATTTTTAAAAGAATAATAATAATGAGTATTCAACACACTTTCTTCTGCACAAGAAGGGATATAAAAGTTGTATTTCGAATTAGAGACCTATCTTCAGTTTGTCCTGTATAGCCACGATCTTTGCATCGTTGGGAAAAAGCTGGTAAACTTTTCCTGTTTGGAAAGGGAATTGCTTGAGTTTTAAAAATTTTCTTTAAACAATATCTAACATGGCAAACAAATTGATTATTGAGTGACTTTACTATGATTGATCTCAACGAACTCAATAATTGCTATTTCATGGTTTCTTATCCACAGAGATATACAGTTTACGTGGGGTGCCGCAAGTAAGTAACCTAGGGCCACTTCTCGTTGAAAAGGAGGTCAAACTTGACGGACATTCCAAAGGCCTTATCTATCTGAAACTGCACCTAAGCCCTTGAACACCTGCCCAAGGAAATAAAGTTCATGTGAATACCGAGATATTAGCGCTATTTGGGTATGAAATTACGGATGGCTTGTCCAAGAGAGACCGAAAATGACCCGTATTGAAGCACAATCTTGTTGTGGTTTCTCAAAGTGTTACCTCAAACATCCTCTTAAAGTCAAGGAGCAAACACAACATTTCCTATTTTAGAACGGAAACCAAGGATTGGATTGAGTAACTTTCTGTGTGATCCAGCATCGTACGACTTTTTTCTGAGCAATTTCTCTCTAAGGTATTATCTAATAGACACGATCCGAGAAGGAATTGTATCACTTCACTTAAAAAGCAGCAGAAACACCACCATCTACACTGAAATAGTGCAAGAGTACAATGAAAAGTTTACCATGTCGTAGCACAAATCTTCCCTTGCCCTGCCTATGTAGGAAGTACCCATCACAGGAAAATCCTAAGCTCCTTTAGGGCATAAAGCATTATTGATGGAGTGGATCACTTCTGATCGCGGTGATTGCGAATATTTATTGTAATCTTTAAGGTAAGTAAAAAGTAATCATTTCCTTCGTTTGAAGCAAATGAAACGCAAACAGACTACTATAACATATGACACATATGAAGTTGTTTCTTGTTTACTATTCCTGTATATATTGAGCTACATATCTTAAAAAAGTAATTGGGGACATGGAATTAAAACAATAGGCGCGACATTGACAAAAGGGGCTCGAAAAACCCACAATTAGTGCGATGATAAGTCACATGAAGAAAGCTAAAATTCCTCAAAGAGCGAGCCGGAATCGAAATATTAAAAGAGGACAAGAGCACGGGGGAATCAATCCTTTCATGCAAGCAATCAAAAGCAAAAGTGGTTCTGGCGCTGTCACACCTGCGCTTAAGAGAGTCCAGGGAAATCAATCTCAACCCGAAACGCGAACCTCAGGGATTTGCGTTGGACCTATTCCAAACGGTTAATGTGCGCAGAATAAATGGAAGACCAAACAGGACTTGTATACATCTAACAAAGGCACAATAAAGGACCTTTGTAATATACAGATCATCAAACTCCTTATCCCAGCGCTTGACAAAACCAAGCATTAGTCCCAGCAACGATAGAACCGATATAGTCGTTAAAGGAAAAGTGAGCGTTAAACCACATACCCAGATCCTTCATTCTGTCAACTCTAGACAAAGAACAACCATCAAGAGTAAAATTAAAATGTAAAGGATTCCTAACATGAGTGAAGGACATGGTGATACATTTATTAATATGTATTTAGGTTTTTTAGCCTTCGAATTTGACCAGGCCAAAATTTGTAACAAATTAGGCCAGATGGGGCGAACTAGTCGCCACAAAGAATTTTGTGTAATTCTAATTACATCTACTTTTTTAGATAACTTGGCACAATTACTCTTTAGGGACATCTGAAGAATATAACCACATTGAAACCTATAAATTCACACCGTGGACAATTTTACACTGAAGGTTGAGAATAGTAAAAAAAATTGTGGCATGACATATCGAAATTAACCCTTGTACAAACATCAACTCTAATCATATTAGGTTTATTTCTCTCATCAGTACATAATTTTCCCATTATAGATAAAGCCCCTTTTACATACTTTTTATCATTTTAACTAATGGTAGGGAAGTCAAGAGATTTTATGTAGCATTCAGAAAATCAGGAGATTAATTGAAAAATCAATAGTCTCCTGATAAATCAGGAGAAGTGGCAACCCTAGATACAATCTGTGGTAAGCCAAAATGTTTTCCAGCATCTTCCTTACTCAACTCAAAAATTAAAATTTCTAGCTTTTCTTTAAAATACGACTAATTAGAAGGAAATTAAAAAAAAAAAACAGGTCGTATTTCATCGAATAGGGAGACTGGTAAATTCAGGTGAATATGGATTTATTTCTACATTTTTTTTGGAATCTTTATTTCAATACTTTTAACAACGCATCACAGTAATTAATGTGCTTACTGAAATACAAAAGGGTAATTTTGTGAATTTTAACAAACGAATTCAGTATTTCGCAACCCACGCCTTGTTCTGGTTTGCAGATTTTAAAACACCACATTTACAATTTTTTGATGAATATTGAAAAGTGTTTCCAAAAAGCCACAAAGTATTTCTTACCATATTCTCGATAAAAATCTTCTACGGACATTTAGCATTTATCCAAGTTTATCGATGAAAATCATTTTAGCCCAGAACAGAGAGTGTTCCCGTCTTTTATGAGCCGTTGGGAAAGGATCACTGCAAATCATTTCCCAAACGAAAATCCACAACAGAAGATATCACATCAGTAAATTGAAACACGATTCAGTGCTTAGATTAAGGGATTTTAGGCGGAGCTAACAAAAATGGGGAATTGAATAATTTAATTTCGTACCTGTTCAGTAGGTGGCTTTCGTGGTTGTTTCTTGATTCCACGTCTCGCTCTCGCTTTCGCTGCAAAATAAATTCGAATGTAAACGAACACCATAATACAGCTAGGTATATAGAAAGATCCTAAGGCTGAGTATAAGACGTAACCGATGTCTTCACTAAGCTGAAAATAGAAGAAAGAAAGAATTGTGTGAGAAACGCCGACATACATACTACCAGCAGATTTAGATAATTTTTTAAACAAATTATTTTGTGTCAAAATCTTATCTTGATGCGGCTAAGAGTGATTTATGTGTTAAATTCGCTGGAATACATTTGCTGAAAAGCACAATTTTTCCCTTTGATGGTGTTCTAGTCTAGTAAAAGGGGGCCGGAGTCAGGAGCGGGAATGCGGTTTCTGGAGCTCATCAACCTGGGTTTTTAGTGCGGTCTGCAAAAAGCTTTGCTCAGCTGCTTTTTTGTGGGCTTTGTCTTCCTGCCTCACACCGACCCGAATCCTTAAATTTAAACAGTCATCATTCACGGTTACATAAGTCTGCAAACTGTTCCCATTTCTATGAGGAATGCTAAGGACTTAAACGCGGCGAATGGAGCATTTCAGTTCATAAAATGCGTGAAACTGTTCGCGTATTCCCCAGTGCATGATATATTTTCTGGAATTATAAACATTGCCAGTCCCCTTTGTTTTCCAGGCGGTTGGCGCTCCCCATATATGACTGGCTGTGGAAA
Source organism: Dasypogon diadema (assembly GCA_006980735.1). Taxonomy (NCBI): domain Eukaryota; kingdom Metazoa; phylum Arthropoda; class Insecta; order Diptera; family Asilidae; genus Dasypogon; species Dasypogon diadema. The sequence continues at coordinate 110,424 of QYTT01091911.1, read as the reverse complement.
TTAACCCACATGTGTCTGTATGAGCTACGATTATAGGTATATGAATTGAATGGGTAGTTGGGGGTGCAGACTCATTTGCAAATTGTGAAAATGTGAATGCCTTTCAGATGAAATATCTGTCAGATGAAAGAAATGCGAAATTCAGACTCGGCGAGATAAGTTCGGGCGCAATTTAATTTTATTTCAAAGCACAACATTACTGGTCGGATAAGGGAAAATTGAATTTCCTCGGCAATTGCCTGAGCCATGTTTCGTCTGCTGCTTTATTCACCCCTGCAGCGAATACACTTGTCATGTGTGATTCTCATAAGTTACTTTACTACTGAGGGCACCCTGTCAAGTCTGGCGGAAATCCAAGGATTTGCTGTGGTTTGAAGGAAATTCTATATTTGGATAAAAATTTTGTGATTTAAATTTCTCTAGTCAATAAATCAAAGTCACGCGACCAGGGGAGTATTCCGAAAAAAAAATCGAAATTTTCCAACTTCTCCTGTAGCTCATAGTGGCGCTAAGCCCGCTAACAGTGCTTCTAGACAGCAGGGAGAAATATAGTGGTATAAACGTACGCCAAACTAGGATATATTTTGAATAAATCTAACGCCTGATTTCAGATTACCGGGGCCAGATACCTGAGTGCTCACAAACTTCCCCTCATGTGAAACGTGAACTAGAGTTAAACAGGAAGTGAAAATACTTCGAAAACTTACTTTTAGTTTAGAGTTAATTGCTTGTGAGAGTGTTCAGAAGGGAGGAAGAACTAAAATTGATTCGATTGTGAAAGACATGCTGACAAAGCCAGACAATTGCCACGTTTAATATAATTATGAACTTTTGAAAGATAATCTTCATTGTTCAGAACACCCATATGTTGGAGGGTGTTCTGATGGATGATAGACTTCTAAGGAAATGTGATTTCTGCAACCTTTTATCACTCTTTCATGATGAGAATAAAAGCCTTGGCAAAGACCAACTCTAATTTAAAGTCAATTTATATTTATTTGTTATTTGATAACCATTTCGCAAGCAGACAATGACAATAAAATTATTGATGCAATCTTGATGGAAAGGAACAGGGGGAAGGGAGTAGGGGAGAAAGGAATCAGGAGATCGGTGCATACCCTGTTTAAATAACTTTGATCCATAGAATTCCGTTTAATTGTGGAACATGTTCTCCACAAAAAGGATTCCCAAAAATTTACTGTTCTATTAGGTCTTGTCGAGAGGATGAAATGATGAAGAAGATTCGAAGTACGAGTATCTCACGTGAGGTTTCAGATTTCACTGCTACAATATGTGCATTAAAGCAGGGACAAAAAAGTGTTATGTGAAGGGCATTTCGTCTATGAAAACAGGTGAAGTAAGAATTGGGATTCTTCTGAAAAAAGTTAGACAACTTTGCATTTTGGAGGCAATAAATTCCACAGGCTGCAGGCGAACATTTTTGCTGATATCTTCGTTTAATGATCCAACCAGAAGAGCTCGTTTAGTAGCAGCAGGACTTCCCTGGAGGGTAGAAACTGATACAAATTAATATACAAAAAGATATTGTAATCTACGATTTAAATTGTGTAAGGTGAAGTAAGGTTATCCCTTACTCAACAATAAAAAGCGATTAGGAAGGAAACTTCTAATCCAAGTAAGAGGAGAGTGGTAAAGAATAAACATTGGGAGTTTGGCTGAAAGGACAAAGAGCTAGACTCTCGCGATGGCCTTTAAATTGTTCAACGCAGCAACTCCTCACTTCGAAGAACACTTGAAAAACATCCACATGAGTAGAAAATCGCTTTCTAGGTGGAAAGAAAATGTTTCGATCACAGCAAGTCATCTTGATCATCATCAGTGTGCCTGTTGAGCAAACTGTGCAATAAGCCTACAAACAAAAGTTGACGAACCGAAGTAAATTTTAACGAAGGACTCTTATTCTTATTGTGGGTTGCTACAATGAAATGCACTTGCTCGTACATTTGCATATCAAAGGTCTTTTCACGTAAGGACATGTCTCAGAAAAATCGAAAATTGATTCAAGACTACTAGTAAACTTTTAAGGCACCATATTTTCATCTCACGAAGGGCATATCCTAAAACCAGATACTTCGACAAATTTATGTAAGTTTTCATGGTCGTATCTCAAAATAATTAAAATTTAATAACAAATAAAAATAATTTAAAATTACAAAGCATCAAACAATATTTTATTGGCACAATCACTAAACCCCACATTGCTACTTTCTACATAAAAAAAATCAATAAGTTCTAGAAATAAATGCGGGACTTATTGTTAATTAAAGAAAAATTTTAGGTATTTAATTTAAATTGCTCTACTGAAAAATCATAAAAACTTACGTGAAAAGACCCTCGATAAGCTGGTATGCGTTTTGGTATGCACATTCTGTTTAGGCTTTAATGATCAATTAAAGCAGATTTAATTCTTAAATCAGGTAATTCGTGAGCGTTGTACGGAAGAATTGCATTATATGAAAACAGCAGTCGCAATATCTTTGGCATCTCCAATGAGAGAGCCATGCACGAACTAACCATTCTGCTGAATATTTGCTGAAAACTGTGTTCATGCAAAACAAGGCGATATTTCACACAATTTAGCTAATAAATTTTCTATTTTAATACAAACTAACTAGACTTAGAACGTGTGCCAAACAAGCTAAATACCGCCTAAATTCCAATTTGCTTTGGAAATTTGGCCAGTTAATTCCACAGCTGTGCCAAACTGAAAGTGGAATTTAGCCAATTGTTAAGCTGTCGCTTTCATATCAATTTAAATAAAAGCAAAGCAAAGCTCTTGGATTTTGTTCCCACATTTTGGAAATATACACTAGAAATATTATACTTTTCATTAAAAAAAACAACCGAACTTTTCGAGTGTTAACAAACGAATGTCATAATTTAGCAACTTAGGCAAAAAAGAAGAAGAATTAGCAAGCTCGAAAATCTACAAAACGGAAAAATAATAGATTTAGACAGTGTTTACATCATTTGACACACGACCATTAATTTTAACAATAGAAATTTTATTTGACAGCATCTTTATAACGAAATTAGAATAACTCGAGCACAAAAGTGCTGAATTCCTTCCTCATGGCATACCTAAATGGTTAAACTAACACTTATAAATTTCGCGAACAAGTTGACCAAAAAACGAGCGAGACAATCAATTGAGCTATATTTGAGAAAGAGGAAGATCTATATATTTTAGTTGGTTGGGTCGTGAGTATTTCACTCATTGGAGACGAGGCATTATAAGTTCAAAATTTAATTGTGTAGATGTTGTTGGTTTAATAACTGAAATGAAATGAAAATCATTCTTTAACGAATCAAGCTAGCGCTATGTATTTCAAGTAAATCGTCATAGCGGCCATTTTTCTTTCCAATTCCCACCAAAATATTGCCATTTGTGTTCAGTATTGTTGGGCAAATAGTCATGGAAAGATACGCAGTTATACAAGTTCTATAAAAATTGTTAAAATTTATTAAAAAAATTATAAATCTCGTTTCTCGCATTATGTGAAATTTATGGTCGAAATAATCGACCTACAGAGCAGAGCTTATTATTCGTAATTTAATTCAAGTATTCGTGTCAAATGGTAGGGTTTGTGATGTTAAAAATCCAACCCGTATTGCTGAAAATATCGATGCTGTTAACCAAAGTGTGAATGAAAATCCAGAACAAAATAAGCAAATATTGTAAATAACTAAAATTGTCTCATTTGGAGTGAAGAAAACCCACATGGTTTTCTTGAAACACCTTTGCATCCACAAAAATTAAATGATTTATGTTCTGTCATGGCGTGGATTGGATGATTTTAATCTGGGCGACATGTGGTTGCAACAAAATGCTGCAACATACTACACATCTCGTGACACAATCAGTTTATTGAGAGAAAAGTTCAGTGATTGTGTTTAGATAAAAATTGCATGAACCAATATTTAACGTAAAAAAGAACCTTATTGATATCTTATGCGGTGTTGTTTTTATTTCAGATTAAAAGTATAGAGCTTTTATTTGATAATCCTTTATTTATGCCTTTTCAGTATCCTAAATTCTGCTCAGTTGAGCCTCGTATCCCTAGATGCCTTGCTTAAAGCCATCTTCAGCAGGATGACTTCCAAATTTGTAGAAATTGGTTTTTAGTTTCCAGTCATCACAATATTGCTGCATTTTGTCGAATTCACATTTTAAAGGATGGTGACAACATCAACATTTGGACCTGATCTATACGCAATATGGTCGTCAGCATACGCTCTGGCAAAAGGGAAGAAAGCAGCAAGGCCGCTAGTGTAAATGTAAAAGGAGACTGCTCCCTATTACAACCCGTTTCTAATATTAAAAATTCCGCTTCAAGTAACATTGCTGCTTTCCACAACGAACTTCCTACCCATTGTCATGTTATAGATCATGTAAGCAAGAGGCCAACCATTCTGTACCTGATAAAATTATAAATAAGGCCCTATAGTCTAAAACCTATATAGATATAGCCACCTTCCAATGTGCTGAATGACGGCCGTTATTCAGCAGATTGCTAAATAACGTAGTAAGTATATTTGTCGATCGCTTCCAGAGGCAATTGATTCGGAATATTGTTCGACATCATATCAACTCCCATCTTCTTCTTTTCCAATGAAAAGGTGTTTGTTTGGCTATAAGCTACTTCATTTGCTGGATTGTTGTCACTGAACACGATTATGTACAGGTTTTTGGTTCCTAATTTCGTTTAGCAAGTAGGGCTCTATTTGATCGAATTTATGATTCGATCGTACCAAAGCGTTGACCGTGTACACGTTCTGTTAAAAGAAATCGATGGGTTCATCTTCTCCTAGTCATTTTCGAGTATGAACCAATTATGGGCGAGCACTGCACCTTCAGGATCTACGTTTTTCAGAATTCGATAGGAATAAGGTTCCTCCAAGCCTGGTAATATTCTAGGATTATTCAGACCAGAATGATTTATTTGGATAGCAGTGATGAAGACAATTGCACTTTCAAAAACCCTAAAATGTTGCTCAGCAAAATTTTATAACGAAAATGGTTTTACTTCGAATTTTGGTAAGTCAAAATTCTTTTTCCCTGAAAATTATTCCTCCCAAAGTTGTTCTATGTGCATTACATGGTTACCCCCAGAGCTTTACAAATGTCGCAAAAATAGAAAAAAAAATCCCTTCAAGCAGACGGTCATGATTACAAAGTTCTAAATGTGTTGTACTACGTATTTTTGTAATATTCATACTCGATATAAAGGGGTAGCTTCAAAGTAAGATATTAAATAGCCATTTAAAAAGTGTTCTTTCTTATTCTGTGCTCCACTACCAAACTTCTAAAATTCCTTGTTACCCTGTATGTATTATGCCAAATCTAAGGAAAGAAATACCCTGCTCATACCTTATTTCTTATTTAAAGTTACGAGAGTCAGGCAACCGAAAGTGGTTTCATCTTGTGAGGCGTGAATTTGAATAATAAATTCGGGCTGTTAAGGAAGTATGAGATAAATTTGTCACGAGCAAACATTATAGAAGACAACCGTCAGCCACCCAAGAGGTGCTTTGATTTTCATGCAATATTAAATTAGAAAGTCAGTGAGGGAAATTATCGTCGACATGTCAGCAATATATGCTGAAGACTAGGTGAAATAAAAGGCACCGAAAATTCCTTATAAATGGAATAGTTTAGCTTATGTACCGTGTAGAATGTTTGAGAAGAGATATATAAAAGTAGGAGTTAAGAGGGATATTGAAGGTTACAACACGTGTACTACCTCTCAAGTTTTAGGGAGTACAGGATGAGCCAACTTCAAAACTTAAGTTAAAACACAAATGGAAGACAGTAACATCTGAAGGGGCCCACAGACAATTTAAAATTAGTTCAAAGGCCAAACATTTATGTAAGGACACTTATAGGTGTGGTACACAATTTCTCTTGCTGTAGCTAATAAAAATAACTTGTACCTAAATTATATTTAAGGAAGGACTTCATATTCCAATCAACCTGATAAGCAATTACAAAGTTCGTATGATTAGTGGAGAAATTTATGTATGAGCTAGTCCTGATAATATTTATAATCGATAGCCAGAGGGATTGAAGGGAACGAAAACCTGACGCCTTAGCAAAGCAGAGGTCGGCTATCTAGCACCATATTCCGGCGTTGGGGGAGGCAAATTAGGCAACTTGCCGACAGAATAAGAGAGCAATTAGGCTGTTGTGTAAAATGATCAGAAGCAAAGTTCTAAGCATGGACCGAAGGGCACTCAGATGTTTATTATTATTGTTTTTTGATTATTGAATACGATAGCTTTCAATATCACCTCAGCAGTTTGGGGATCCTAGATGATGATATGTGCAGACTGGGGAGGAGGTGGATAATACTGAGATGGCGGATCACATTGAGATGACTGTCACAGCCGGTACTTTGGATAGCATGAGACAATTAACCCATAAACAAATGCTCGAAATAATAAGAGACGTCGAGGTCGAACTACCTAGGAACTCTCCCATGCGGACTAGCTAACAGTTCTTATCTGAGTACTTGGCAAGGGACCGAATAAAGATCCGACGGCAGAGCTTTGCTTCGATATCCATCGAACAATCCTTTATATATATATATATATCGATACTCGTTGTAATCAAGTTAGTTGAGTTAAAACTAAAGCTGCAATCGAGCGACGCATGGGCACGCTAAAATAGTATGAAGCTCGGTTAAGAATTTATATGGGTTAAATTTACCCGGCTCTGTGTAGCCGTGAGAGGAAGTGGTGAGATGTGGGGAGCACTAGCTTAAATTTTAACCCTTCCTATGATCGATGTCGTGTTTCCAGTTAAGAGGTTACAATTAAATAACTAGTAAAATGAAAACGCCGCCAAGGCTGGCCACACACTACGAACTATTCCTTTAGATTTACCGAAAGATCTTGTCCACACACCACGGAGTAAAAGTCCGTAGTATATGGCAGGCCTAATGGTTTCGATTTTCTTTTCGGATCAAATTGTGTTCTGACTCTGTAATGCAATATGAGCACAAGGAATGCTCGCACCTTCATCTGTAGTATAGAGTCAAGGTCAGTCATCCCCCAAAGATCACCCATTCTACTAATACTATCTGCAGGAGATGCGAAAAAATATCGGAAATTGTGACACACTTCTTGTGGTGTTAAAGAATTTTTAGAATACCCTGATATAAAAATAATAAAGCCAATAAGTGAACAGCAAAAAGGCATAGAACAACATTTTTTATTGAATGAGGTTAGAAATACACAAATTCAGTCACAAAAGCATGAATTGAACTGCAATATATCACGCGCTGGAACTGGAACTTTCATTGAAATACAAAAATAACAAAGTAAAACTTTCGATACACGTAATTAAAACACATATAGTAATCACTTCTAGCAAAGTCCATCACTGGCATCGATTACGGAAATATTTTCTAATCTCAAAGGATGAGTTTAATCGTTCAATCTTATTCAATACTCCTATGATTTGTGCAGGAGTAAACAAGAAGATGTGCTCGTTATATCTTATAAGCCTTAGCGCCCGATAAATGGGAAACTTAAATGTAGTTTGCTCTGGATTCAATTTAAGATTATAGCAAACAAATTTCAATTGTATTTAAAATTTTCCGGCTGAGTAAATGGCCGATTTTGTTAACGGCCGACTTGCAAAAGATTTATCCAATTTGTGAAATCAAATGAAAGAAAGATGAGGGAAGTCTCACTCCCTCCTTTCGTTCATTGACTCTCACCTACCATTTTATCCGACAAGTTTCCACGGGTAATTAATCTTTGGGTATCCAATGATTTGCCACGTATTTTGCCAGGAAAGTGATTTGTATTCGAAAATCAATGAAATTCAATGAGATTATCACAAAAAATGAATATCCGAGCAAAATGAGTCGAGAAGCAGACCCATGGCGTCTGAGTAAATTTGAACTTGTATCCTAGCCCAGTGTGAATTTTGGATATTTGCCAATAATCAACTTAAATCCAGGAATTACCAAACTTTCATGCGTTCCCCTCACTGCTTCATTTCTACTTCTGCCTCTACCTCTGAGTATTGATTTCTATTTACGAGATGAGAAAAAATTATTTTCACAAGACCTTGGCCTTGAGGTGCCCATTAGAAATTATTTTATAAGCAGATTAAAATGAGATTAGCTGCCGGCTTTTTGGAACTGGCAATAAAAGCCTTATTTCGAGGATATTTATGGCGCGACAGCTAGACATTTTATGTTTCAGGTTCATGAAAAGTTTTCCCTGATAAAATATTACTAAGCTTGAAATTGTTATCTTGGCTATTTTTACTGGAATTTTTAACTTTACTTATTTATAGTCACAATATTCAATATTTTTCCAACTTTTATATAAGGGAAATATAACCTGGCCCTAGGCCTATGGCTCCAAAGGTATCTCCGTGATAGTACAATGCAAAACAATTTACGTTATTTATTCAATAACAGGCTCTATTCCGGTAACTACCTTCAAAGGACGAAGAAGGTACGAAGGATGATCAGTATTGTGGTAGGAAATATCATCAATATTTCCACCGGAGGAAAAAAAGCCACCGATGGCTTTTTTCCGTATCAACTACCCACTTCATCGCTTGCTATCTCTAGTGCATCCTATCCCATACGTAACCTTAAAAAAGGAAAATCTTTGCTTGTATGTTTTCTAGACAACTTCTATAAGACAGTATACATATATTCTGCTTTTACCCATTTTACAAATATGTACAAAACATGTATTTTACCAGTATTATTTCCAACGCAAATATAAAGCCAAAACTCACGGTGTACCCCATATGTCATAAATGGTAAAAAAAATGCACTCCCTTAATTTCCTTGGAAAAAGCCCCAGTTTCGAATCACAGAGTAGTCTGATCCATAGATGAGAAAAATTATCCTCTATTTCGGATTTGATCTAAGTGATCTTACTTATTAAGTAGAAATTAAAATGATATTCGCCAGCTGTTCTTTGAAAATTCCTGAAAAATGGGTTGCTTTTTTTAAAGGTATTGCCTAAGCTCAGAGAACTGCCCTGTGATGTACAAAGCACAGCTTAGGCGTTGGCAAATTGGGGAAGAGGAGATTAGGAATTTTTAACCTGACAAATGTTGCACATATTCAAAAAATTTTGGTGTCAGCTCCTTGCTTTAGAGATTGGGTCTTTGTTTCTTGCTCCGCACTCTATTCTCTCCTCGAAAATTTCAAATTATAGAGTGTGGTAAATATCTGTTCCACTGTGGTAAATTTTTCTTGAGTCCAAATTGTAGTAAATTTACTACACTTGCAGTTAAAGTTTCAGCCTTGCCTGAATACAAACACGAACAATGTGAACGCGACTTAAAATTTTATTCATTTTCCAAATAACATATGAGATTTAGGCATGCTATTTTTCAAAGATGTATTTTAATTTTAAATTTTTTGTCCGACTTTTGCTTCCCGCGCAATTCATTTTCTCTCTCTCCCTCTCTCTAAAAAACCAAACTTAAATCAAATGTTTTTCTTGCATTTTCGCAGATTCAGAAATCCACTTCAATTGAAAGAGCTGAAAACTAAGTCCAGGAATTTAAA